>JAJLVM010000199.1:0-80764 GCA_030570285.1 Pichia norvegensis
GAGTTTAAAAACTGGGTTTCTTCACTTAATGAAAAGTGGAATCTTGTGTTTAGTGATGAGTTTAATTGTGAAAACAGAACATTCTATCCTGGAGATGATCAGTTTTGGGAGGCAGTTGACATTCATTACGCTGCAACCGAGAATATGGAATGGCTTGATCCAGCACAAGTTACTACTTTAAATGGATCTTTAAGAATAACCATGGAAAATAAAAAATCACATAACTTGAATTATACTTCTGGTATGTTGCAAAGTTGGAATAAATTATGTTTCACTCAAGGCTATATTGAAACTTCAATTAGACTTCCAGGCACAAAAAACACTACTGGGTTATGGCCTGCATTCTGGTCCTTGGGAAATCTTGCCAGAGCAGGCTATATGGCATCCACTGAAGGAACATGGCCATACTCATATGACACATGCGATTATGGTGTCACACCAAACCAATCATCCACAGATGGTTTATCATTTTTACCTGGACAAAAACTTAATTCATGTATATGCAAAGATGAAGATCATCCAAACCCTGGTACTGGGAGAGCTGCACCAGAAATCGATATCATGGAGGGCTTGTATAATGATTATGCACAAACTTTCAATGTTGCACCATTTGATATTTGGAGATACCCTGATTATAAACATGTTGCCATTCCAAATCCTGGTAGTACCTACATGAATTCTTTCATGGGAACAAGTTATCAAGAAGCAATTTCCGCAGTGGTAAAATCAAAAGAAGAGTGGTACGAAAATGGTAATTTCGTAAAGTTTGGAATGGAATACAGGAGTGATCTCAAAAACAGAATGGATAACTACATAAATTTTTATGTGAATGATGTTTTAACATTTAGAATAACTGAAGGAGCTTTTCATCCTGATGGAAACATTAACTGGAGGCTCATACCAAAAGAACCAATGAGTTTAGTAATGAACTTGGGTATATCAAATGCATGGTCTAAAGTTGATCTTGAATCTATTGAGTTTCCTGTTTATATGGATATTGACTATGTTAGAATTTATCAACCCAAGGAGAAAGAAAATCTTACATGTGATCCAATAAAGTTTCCAACATCGGAGTATATAAATAAGCACATGAATGCTTATACAAATGCAAATTTAACATCCTGGAAACAAGCAGGCTATGAATTTCCGAAATATTCTTTGGATCAAAAATGCTAAAAGTTGAGCCTCCACAAACTAATAGCGAAAATCTTACTGTATTCAAAAATTTTTCAGTCGTTTTTATAATCTATGTAGAATGTCTAGAAGATTGAAACATTATTATACGACAACCGAAGGGATAATCCAGTACTTTTTTTAATTTAAACATATTGAAAAACAAAGATGTCTGAAAGGAGTTACAGAAAAGTTAACATAGAACCCTTTTACGTTGGTTCGGCTAATGCAACCTTATCTGCAGATGGTGTATTGCAAGCCACCGCAGTTATAGATGATGTCGTTATTATCGACAAAGTATCTAACCAAATAATTCATCAAATTCAAGGTGATGGTACAGAAGTTACCACACTGAGAATGTCTCCTGATGGGTCTAAGTTAGGAATTGTTTATCTCTCGCAACAGTTGAAGCTTTTTGATATTAAAGAAGGTAAGTTCTATAAAACTTTCAAACTGCCAGCTGCATCATACATTTCAGCAGCAGATAACACATCTACTCTTTTTTCTTTTGGTTTAACAGATGGAAGTGTGATAGTCTGGGATATTGAAAGCTCTTTTATTACACATAATTTTAAAGGCCATGGTTCAACTATTTCTGCCTTAACTATAAGTGGTGATCTCAATTCAAAAAATTGGAAAGTTGCTAGTGGTGATATTATGGGTACTGTAAAAGTTTGGGATTTAGTTAAAAGGAAAAATGTTTTTACATCAAAAGAGCATACTGCTACAGTTAGAGCGGTTAACTTTAGCAAAGACGGTGCATCATTTATCACCGGTGGTAGAGACAATCTACTAATGCTTTATACTGTCAATGGAAATCATTTTAAAGAACTCAAATCTATTCCATTAGAATCAACAATTGAATCTGCTGGATTTGTAGATATTAACGATTCATCTTACATTTACACAGGAGGTGATAGCTGTGTCTTGTATGTCTGGGATTATAAATCGGAAAGCTTATTTGCGAAGAGCAAAAAACCAGCAGAGACATCAGAAGAAATATCCATCACAGATATAATTCAATTAGCAAATGTTGAAGATCAACTAACCGTTGTTTTGTCCGATCAAACTATTCTTGATGTTGATTTATCTGCTATTGAAAACCATGTTATACCAGTTTTGAGAACATTTGCCGGCAATCATGGAACAATTGCTGATATCCGTTACGTCGGCCCTGATAAAAATCTTCTTGCTTTGGCAACCAATTCCCCTTCTTTAAGAATTGTTGATATATATGAAAAACCATTAGAAATGTCCATTTTTGAAGGACATACTGATCTTTTAAACACTCTTGACAGCACTATCGATGGGTTATGGGTTGCTACTGCATCAAAAGATAATACAGCTAGATTATGGAGGTACAACTTTGATAATGCCAAATTTGATTGTTATGCTGTGTTTGAAGGTCATTCTGCCTCTGTGACTGCTGTCGGATTGCCTAGAACTAACATTATAACTCATCCTACATTTTTAATTACGGCTTCTGAGGACTTGACTATTAAAAAATGGTCGATTCCTAAACCAAATGGATCATATTCCACCCCTCTTATAATTAAACATTCAGACTATACCAGAAAAGCACACGAAAAAATGATTCATGCAATTGACATCAGTCCGAACAACGATTTCCTTGCAACTGCTAGTCATGATAAAACTTCTAAAATCTGGGACTTACAAGGTGGAGAAGCTCTGCATATTTTGCGTGGACACAAAAGAGCAGTCTATGATATTTCATTTTGTCAATACGATAGGCTGATTGTTACAGGATCCGGTGACCAGACAGCTAGAGTCTGGGATTTGGAAAATGGGTCATGTACAAGGACATATGATGGGTCCTCTAATGCGGTTCAGAGAGTGAGCTTTTTATCTAGAAATCAGTACATCATAGGTGCAGGGGCCGATGGATTAATTAAAATATGGGACGTTAAATCTGGCGAATGTGTTAACACGCTAGATAATCATGATAATAGAATTTGGGCTTTGATTGTTAAAGACACAGAAAAAGAGTTTATTTCTGCCGATTCTGATGGTTCAATAACCATTTGGGAAGATAATACCGAACAAGCAAATGCCGAAAAAGAACTTGCACGAAAAGAAGAGATTGAAAAAGATCAAACGTTGAGAAATTGTATACTTCATGGTGATTGGGTTCAAGCCTTTAAGTTAGCATTGCAGCTTGATCATCCTCTAAGACTATACAATGTGTTGAAGGAATGCATTGCCAATAATCAGGATGAAGGATCGAAACTTGGTTCTTATGAGCTTGAATCTTTGATTCCTCAGTTAGAAGACAAAGAAGTTTTGCTGCTTTTCAAAAGAATAAGAGATTGGAATACGAATGCTAGATTTTTTGAAGTTGCACAAAAAGTTATCAGAGTTATTCTTGATCGCTGCGATTTGGAGAAACTATATCAAATAAAAGGAATCATGCAATACATCGATGCATTAATACCTTATTCAGAGAGACATTACGCAAGGTTTGATAGTCTTATTGAACAAAGTTACATTCTTGATTATGTTTCCAGAAAGATGGATGGTTTGTCTACATAGCATTTTTGAGTTGTAGTTATTTTATAGATTTGTGATTCAGTGCAATGTAACATGTAAAAAACTGTAAGACGGCATGTATATCCATGAACGATGATCGAAGGCAAGACCGAAATTTGTCTCGACCAGAGTTTTCATTTTCCGTTTCAAGAAATCTGTTGATCCATTGAAAACAACCAGGCACTCTGAAAATTTCAACAACATCGAGATATGCAGGACCAAATTAATGAAGTAGAAAAATTTGACGGTGTTATTGATATTCCTGAATGTGACTGGCTTTTTGATTATTCCGAATTAGAAAATGGGACGCCATC
Source organism: Pichia norvegensis (assembly GCA_030570285.1). Classification (NCBI taxonomy): domain Eukaryota; kingdom Fungi; phylum Ascomycota; class Pichiomycetes; order Pichiales; family Pichiaceae; genus Pichia; species Pichia norvegensis. Next base: position 4,035 of record JAJLVM010000199.1, read on the forward strand.
AAGATTGAAAAACATATCATTCCAGGACGAAATTATAAAGAGAGTGAAAGGTGTGTTATTTATTTTCAACAGCTGTAAACAGCTTCGATTATCTAGGTCTATCGCATTGACTGCATCGACATTATTGCACAGATTTTACATGTTTGAAGACTTGAAAACATATCATTATTACGAAGTTTCCGCCACATCAATTTTTGTTGCCTGCAAAGCTGAAGAATGTCGAAGAAATTTAAAAGATGTTGTAAAAATATGCTCTAAAATTGCAACGGGAAAGAATGAAGGTGTAGATGAAGATGATAAACTTTATTGGAGATGGAAAGATATTATTGTTAGACTTGAACAATTGATGTTACAGCGTTTAAATTTTGACGTTACCCCAATCAATCCTTATAAGATAACTCTAGATGCGTTGTTAATAGATGCTGAACCAAGTGTGATGAGGTCACCGAACAAACAATGGGAGTCTCAAGCACGGGCAGTTTTTCAACACTGTACATACATCTTTGAGTTGTTCTCACGGCTACCATTATGCTTGTTGTTTTCGCCTCAATGCATATGTGCACTGACCATTCTACTTAGTGCCAAGAAGATTAACTCTACATTTCCTCCAGAATTTATCAAGGATACTTTCAATCTATCTCTTGATGATGTTTTGAAATGTCATCAAACTTTTATTTCATTAGCAAAATTTACTAATGTCCTTGAAAAACATTATAGAATTTTACAGTATGTGCCTCCGGCATCTTCAGATGAGATACGTGAGCTTTTCAAGGGAACTGAAGATTCATCATTTTACCGATAGTACCAATGGAGGCTCATTTGTTGATCTCTATACTTTTGTTGATCAAAATTGATGGGTTGCCCCGTGCTAAAATATACAATCTACTGCTTATGTCCTTCTTTTGGACTCTAGATTCGCATATTGAAACACCAATAACAATGTCATCTAGTTTGGTATCATCAACAGCTAAAATAAATAATGTATGTATACATATACCCATTTGTACTATTAAACTCGCACTGATTTAATACTAACGAAGTGATTTGATTTAGTTATCCCCTGAGGTGATTCGTCAACGCAAGTTTTTAAAACGTGGATTACATCTTTCACTTCTCATTTTAGGCCAATGTGGTACAGGTAAGTCAACATTTATTAATGCCTTATGCGATGAAGACATTATTCCAACTAATAGATCTGCTCCGTCAGAGCTGCTATTAGAGGAACACAATGCGAGAATTTATGAGGGTGGAACTCAAATCAATTTAGATGTCATTCTTGCACCTGGATTTGGCGACTTTATTGACAACAATGCTTCAATCGCTAAAATTACAGAGTTTATAGATACTCAATTTGAAAAGCTATTAAATGAAGAGTGCAGAATTCAAAGAAATACAAAATCAAAAGATACACGAATTCATGCTACGCTTTACTTTATAAGACCTACTGGGAAAGGTTTACGTGAGTTAGATATTGAAATAATGCGTGAAGTTGGTAAAAGATGTAATTTAATTCCGGTGATTTCCAAATCCGATTTATTAACTCAGGAGGAAAAAAATATCAATAGGGAATTGATAATGAATGATATAAAAAAGCATGATATTCATATCTATGATTTTTCTGCATGCTTTGATGATGTCGATGAGGCTGAAAGTGAGGGTATAATGGAATTAGTTCCTTTTGCTGTAGTTTCTGGATTAGAAAGAAAGATTATAGATCAGGCTGAACATAAAGTTAGAACTGTTGCACATGGTGTTATTGAAATTGATAATCCTGAGCACTCAGATTTTATGCTTCTCAGGACATGCTTATTGGGTGCGTGCCTTCAAGATTTGAAAGATACTACACACAATACTTTTTATGAAAATTATCGTACTATAAAATTATCAAAAACAAATCCCATAGGTGTTTCCAAGACTAATAATGATGATATGTCAAATTCTATCACTTCGAAGATGCCTAAGTCTGAAAATGTTGTCTAATTGCTTTATAATGCGTAAATTCTTTGCTATGAAAAATTCACATTAATCCAACTGAGCCGCTTTTTTATTGAAATTTATGATCCAATCGAACTAAATATGTTTTGTACGGTTAACACCTCTCATATTTTATATGAGTTACATTGTCAATGATTTCAATTAATACAGAAGATGAAATAAGTACAATTTGCCGTTACAAGGACAGGGAAGCTAGACTTTTGAAATGCTTCTTGCAACCAGATCTGAAGTTATGTACACCTTCATTGATTTTAGAAGGACCTCCTTCAAGCGGCAAAAGTTACACATTAGAGAAATATTTAGAAATATTGAATAAGCAGCATCAGTTAACCTACAACATTATTGATTGTGAACATTGCTTTTCACAACGTGAAATTATTCGAAAGATTTATAAATTTTTAATTCAGCATTTTGGTCTACTATATACATCCAAAGCTGAATCTATTATGACGGGAGATAATATATCATCATTCCCTGGAACTATAACAAATTTGGTAGAAAGATTGGATAATGCTAAAATGGGCAATATTGTGTTTGTACTTGATCGTATAGATACGTTACATACCAGCGAGGCACCCGGAGAATTGATTAAATGTTTTTCAAAGCTTCATGAATTAGGCGGAGAGTTGATGAATATATTTACCTTTGTTTTTGTTGTTAGAAGGTCAGATTTTCTTGATATTAGCACTTTAAGTATACCTACAATAAAATTTGAAAGTTATGGGTTCGAAACATTTAAAGAAATAATTTATACACAGCATTATGATACATTTTGGAAAATGATGGATAATTCTGATTCTCAAATAGTTGACAGTGATGATGACATGATGGAATTAGGATTTGAAGAAGGTGAAATGAACATAAGTGAAGCAGAGAAGAAACAATTTTTCAGACAATTTTTGAACTTAATTATGGAAACGTACAATTCTTATATTGGACTATCAATTGATGTAGTGATTCCAATATTGCGTCGCATATGGCCTATTTTCATTGATCCACTAATACGTACAAAGAAAATAGTGAAGGGTAAAAATGATGTGCTTACAACATTTATGAAGAATAAGAAACTATTGAATAAAGAGTTTTCTGTAGTAACTAAACTTGAAAATTCTGATATGACTTTGACGGAGTATCAGAAATTTGATATCAATAACAAAAATTTTGAAGAAGAAAGCAAAAAAGGACATTATGATTTATCCGTTAAGACTAAATATCTTGTGATCGCAGCATTTCTTGCATCATATAACGAACCGAAATATGACAGTCAATTTTTCAGTAAAGGTGATAATTACAACACGATTATGAAACACAGAACAAAACGTACAAAAGTTGTTGAAAGTGGTACAGGTAGATTAAGGAGGGCAATGTCTGCAGCTATTCCATTTAAGCTCGAAAGATTATTAGCAATATTGAATTCCATCTGGACTGAAAACGTTGGAATTGAACTTCTAGATGATGTTGAATTGATGACAGAAATTGCAACATTAACATCGTTGAAAACTCTTGTAAAATTGAAAATTGGTGATACTATCGGTGGTCAAACTAAATGGAAATGTAATGTGCATTGGAATGTAGTGAAAAAGTTTGCTGATGATGTAGGATTTGACATCCTTAATCATCTACAAGATTGATTTAAGTTGATTCACTACCACATATCCTTTTCCACACTATTAATTTGTGTGGACGGCACTTCACCTGAGATAAGTTTACAAGTATTTTCTAACTCTGGGTATAATGTCTTATAACCTAATTTTGTAAAAACTACTTTAGCTTTAGATCTTATTCTTTTGATTAGATCTTCGTAAAGTTCCACATCTTGTGCTGAATTTGTAGCTGATATAGTTTTTGAATTTTCAGAATAGAACTTATTTAGATTATGTAAAACATCTGACAATGCTGCAATATGCTTTCCAACAGACTCTTTATTGTTATCATTTTGAACAGCCTGTTCCAACAAACCACATACTCTTTTTAGGGCACCAATTAGGATAAACCGTTGAAAACCTGTTTGAATTCCAAATTGTTTGCCATCTTTGTATGAATGTTCCTCACCTACAGAAAAAGCTTCATCAAATCCCTTCTGATAGTACTGTTGTTCTATATCTAAAACTTCATCGAAATTCAGGTCATCTATGCCATTAGTCATGATTTATTTGACGAAAAGTGTAAAGAGGGACGAATGAGATAATTTTGGTTTTTACTTTCGACATGTGATAAATTGTCCTCTTCATTTTAAAGATTGCCAAAAATGAAGCGGGAATACTGGGGAGATGAAGAGAAACATGATAAAGAAATAGAAGAACTTCAAGATGAAGATAGTAGTGAAGATGATGAAGTGGAAGGAGAACACAGTGAAGCTGAAGAATCAAGGGAAGGATCACAATCTGACGATGAGTTTCGGCAGTTCAAAAAAGCAAAAATAGAGGAACTATATGGTGAAGACGTTGCTACTGAAGCTTTTAAGATAGAAGAAGCGATAAAGGAAGCAATAGGTGAAGGTCAATCGGAGTCTGAAGACAACGAAGATGATGGGATTGCTGAAATCGATGAAGTTGAGATGGAAAATGCTAGAGTTGCTGAACAGAAAAGACAGAATGAAATTGTGAAAAACGTTGATTTCATCCTTGACGAAACTTTGTTATGGGCTGTCAAGAGTATTTGGAAGGTTATGGAGGGACGTCGGAATAATGATGAAACTGTTCAGCAAACATTACAGAGATTGAATTTAGAGAGAAAGAAGAAGACAAAACGAAAGGATCGCAAGAGAAGCTTACAAGACAAAATCAGCATAACAGAACGGAATCCTGCTAAAATCATTGATTTGAATAACTCAACTCTTGACGAGCAGATAGCTGTTGTTGTTGATGCTGTTGACATTCTTGAGAAAAACAAAAACTTTGAAGATATACTTGATTGGACCCGGAATGAAGTTTTTGAGTCTAGAGGATTTATTAAGAGCTACAATCGATCACAAGATTCAACATGGTAAATGTAAGCTACACAAACAATAGAAGTGGTGTTAGGTGTTAGTTGTACTTTTAAATTAAAATTGTGACAGGTGTGATTAGGTAATCACCGTGCCTTCTGTAGACGTTGAGGGGAAAAAACTGAAACTAGTGACGCTGCAAGAAATTTAGTACACACACAACGGCGGCGGGTCGCGTGCAGAGGCGTTTGAAAGCTTAAATAAATTTGGACGTTGTCGCTGGAAAATTTCCAGAGGTGGATGGCCGGCGTTAGCTTGCTGTTAGTTAACAAGGATCTTTTTGTCAAGTTAGATTATATACTACCATCAATATGAGTATGAGTAAGATGCGTGCTAAGGTCTCTGAATTGATCAAGAAATTTGAAAAAATTAGTAGTAAGAAAAGTACTGAAAGCAATGTGTCTGAAGCGAACACACCAGTCAAACCTGTTGTGAAGGAGACTAAGGTCAAAACAGAAGTTGCTAAAGAAGCAAGTAAGGAAGAATCAAAGGAAGACTTGAAGGAATCTGTTGAAGTTAGCGAACCTGCAGCTGAAGCTGAGAAGGTTGAAGAGCCAGTTGCAGAGCCAGTTGAAGAGCCAAAGGTTGAAGAGCCAAAGGTTGAAGAGCCAAAGGTTGAAGAGCCAGTTGAAGAGCCAATCGCAGAACCAGTTGCAGAACCAGTTGCAGAACCAGTTGAAGAACCAGTTGAAGAACCAGTTGAAGAACCAGTTGAAGAGCCAATCGCAGAGCCAGTTGCAGAGCCAGTTGCAGAGCCAAAGGTTGAAGAGCCAAAGGTTGAAGAGCCAAAGGTTGAAGAGCCAAAGGTTGAAGAGCCAAAGGTTGAAGAGCCAAAGGTTGAAGAACAAGTTGAAGATCCAGTTGAAGAACCAGTTGCAGAACCAGTTGCAGAACCAGTTGCAGAACCAGTTGCAGAACCAGTTGCAGAACCAGTTGCAGAACCAGTTGCAGAACCAGTTGCAGAACCAGTTGAAGAGCCATTTGAAGAGCCAGTTGCAGAGCCAGTTGCAGAACCAGTTGCAGAACCAACTGTAGTTGAAAGAGATTTATTGCATGAAAAGGAAAGTGGTCATTATGATGAAGAAGGCAAATACGTTGATCCATTTGCTGAATCTGAAGCTGGTGAAGCCGAAGTTATTGACGAGGAATCCAGAAATAACTTGAAAAAAGACATTAGTGAAAAGTACAGTCCAGAATTAGTAAATGTATTATACGAAGGAGGGGACTTTAAGGAAGAAGTTCAAGTAAGCAAAGAAGAACTTGCAATTGCATACAAGAATTTATTTGCAGTTTTACTTTACCGTAAGAGTAAGAACGAAACAGTGGAAGGTGCAATTATCAGAATGTACGGTGACAAGAATAAATCCAAGAAGACCAAGAAGAAACATTACAAACCAATTCCAGTTGAACTTGAAAATGAAGAATCATGGAAACTTATTGAAAAGAAGTATGGTACAGTTAACTTTCGTATTACTGCAGCATTAGATGCAGTTGCAAAGATTGCACCAGTACATAAGGATATTTTGAACTGGACGAAATATGATATTGAATCAGCTCAAAATGAATTGTAAGTTATATTTACGTAATTGATGGATACTCTTGAGTGTCATGTATAGAGATGACGTAAGAGTTATAGAGAAAAGTACTAGATTTAAATTAATATTAATAGCGTTATCGAACCAATTAGAAGGGGAGCTTGAAAAGGACTAGATTATAGGATCCAGAACGAATTATGTGGGGAAAGAAGGGGGTGTGTAAAGTGCAATAGATTGTGGGGAAAATAGAACACATGCATAAGTTGGGGGACGGCTAAACTGATCTGATGCATCGAGACACACTGATACACACTGACACACATAGTGAGTCAGCGGGTTGAGTGTGAGAGAGTCATGCGGCTGGCCCAGGTTGTAAACATTCTCTGGAAAGGACTCGAACCGAGGACGTGGCTGTGGAAGTGGAAGAAGTGAGGCGATTCTCAGCTCGGGCACCCGGAGGGTCTTTCCGGGGCTCAGCCCTGGGCGGCCCGCGTCCGCTGCCCGTTGCCCCGAACCCGGGGGCGTGATGGGCGACGTGGTGGGCGAAGTGGTGGGCGAAGTGGGCCAAGTGGTGGGAGGTTGTGCAGCGAGACAGGAGGCTGGGGGCGGTCCCGGGCCTGTTCCCGGAGGTCAGGCGCCGATGATTAATAGATTAACGATCAGACTGGAACCATACTAGCACGAAAAATCTGGGGTAAACGGACCGGTTCTCAGCAATCTCCTTTTTTTGACAGCCCCCTTAGTTACATCATCATATTGCCGTTTGTCCTAAAGTACCGGTGGTACTGACAGTGGTATCGCAATAGAGTCATCCAGTTTCAACCGATTATAAATACTTCACCTTTTCCCATTCCCTTCTTACACCCCTTTCATCTCATCTACTCTTCTTTTATCCACTCTTATCTTACAACAAATAAACACAAATATGTCCGCTATAGTTATCTGCAACCTCAACACTTCTGCAAAGAATATGATTAAATCTTCAATTGTTAAGAAGAATCTTTCTTCTCTTTCAAGACCTTCAAATCATACAGGAAAGAAGTATTACATTGAATCAACTTTAAAGAAGGCTTCAGGTTCCGCTGTTTCCAGTAATGCTGGTGGTAAAATCCATTCCGGTTCTAAGCATTACGTCAACAATTCAGCAACTGCTCAAACTGCTCCAGCTGAAGACGATGGTAATTTTGTCCCATTAGTGTCATCTCAAGGTGGTTACGTTTCCACTTTTGGTCACTCTCAATCTTAAAGCATCAATCATCTAAACTTGATTTTAATTACTTTTCTTGCATACCCAATTATTGATGCTTTAGCAAACATTTACATACTTGAAACTGGATTTCTTGTACTAGCAATATTTATTTATCTTTAAGCACAGTTTTCTCTATCATCATTTCTCCTTTTTTTCCCCCCATTCCCTTCCCCTTTTACAGCTTTTCTATTTAACTATATCTCATATACTTGTTATAATTACTATATTCCCAAAATTCAATCTACAAACATACCAAACCACTCCCCTCAATACCTCATATTTTGTACAACCCTTTCAAATTTCTCATTACCAACATATCCACCACCCATTGAATTACGTACATTATATGCAAATTGTTCAGGATATTTAGCTAAATCATTTGCTGCCTCTTTATTTAATGGATCATTAGGATTAGGTTGTAAAAATAAATGTAATATTCCTGCAAATACTAATTGTAATCTAAGTGTAGGTTTCCAATCATTACGTAAAATATTAAGACATACATGTCCATTTAAATCAATATTAGGATGATATATTTTTTGTAAGCATCGAAATTCAGGTGCTACATTGGGATAATTCTCTGGTACTTTGCAAATAAATTCAAATTTACCTCCATTATAATATCCGCAATCTGGTGTAATACATAATTTAATCGTCATTGGATCATCTCGATCATATTCAATTGTTACACCTGGAATATCCTCATATTCTTGTAAATCCTTCTTGCAACGTAAAAATGCAACAGATGTATTCCCCTTCATATTATCATTGCTCTTATCTTTACCGTTACTTGCTTCAGCTCTAGCATTAGCCTTAGCTTCTTGTATTTTCCGTAATCTAATCTGTATATATCTTTAATGTTAGTATCATCTCAAACACAAAACACTAACCAAAAAAACAACAACAAACCATTCTAACCTCTTTATCAAATAATACTAACAACTCTATCATTCATTTGATCCAATCCGTAAATCTACAGCTAAAAGTTCTAATGACCCAAAAAAAATCATACGTCTCACGTGACCTTCCAAAAATTGTGCTGTCCCTAAAACCACGCCTGAATTTATTGTGTAAACAAATCAAGTTACAGGGATATACCATATGATCTGATCAATTTAAACCATAATTTTACTGAAATCCATCAATTTTTAACAATGTCAAGAAGGATTATCAGTAATGAAAATATGTTTGATGATTGGGATGAAACTCCAATCAATGATTTACATTCAACTCAATCAAAATCAAATGATTTAAAATCTCAATTATCTGATCTACAAAAGCAACTTAATTTAGGTGATATCAAACCTGTAAGACCTGCAAGAAATGAAGATCTTAAAATTGTTTTACCCCCAATTGTCTCTAATACTCATAATTCTGGATTATCAAATAAAGTTGATAATTCTGTTGATTTTTTAGGTGATTTAAGTGATAATTTACTTATGAAATCAAGGAAATTAAATTATGAAAATCAAAAATTATTAAAAGAAATTTCAGATTTGAAAAACTCTAATGATTTAATTAATAAACAAGTTTCTAATTTAACTATTTTGAATAAAAGATTAAGTGATAATGAAGAGGAACAAAATTCAAATATTTGGAAACTTGAATCTGAACTTCAAGAAACTCAATCAAAACTTGAAAATTCACAATCTGAAGTTTCAAAATTAATATCAATCAAAGAAAATGCTGATTTACAAATAAAAAATTTACAAATAACTGTTGATCAACTCGAATCTGAGAAAAAAATTACAACTGAAACAAACAAATCAGTTATTGATAAATTAACTTCAAAATTAAATGAAGCTAAAGAATCAAATGATTCACTTAGTAACGAAAATGATCTCCTCGCTAAAACTATCGATGACTTAAAATCTCAAATAGATAATTTGATAAGTGAAAATCATACGTTGTCAACAAAAGCACCAGCACAGTCAAATGATGAATCATTCTCCGAATTTGATGATTCCATTTTGATTGATCCAACTCCATTGAATCAAGACGTTTCGAATTTAGATGATGCAACATTAAAGAAGAACCTTGAATTGGCTTATCGTAAACTGCATAAACTACTCTCCCAAAATTCAAAACTTAAAATTGAACTTAATAAAGCTAAACATATCTCTTCACCAACAAAGAAAAATATACTGGATCCAATTTTTAATGAAAATAAAGAAAATGTCAATGATCGTTCGTGGGGTGCATTCAATGATGATTCTTTTACTAAATCATCAACAAAAAATGTAACAGAACCTGATACTATACTGAATTCTGATGATGATGGCTTGGATTTCTCAGAAATTGAAGGGTTTGAAGGTAGTTCCCCAGTTACTTCAAGAAGACAATCTTTTAATACTACTGTTTCAAACAAACCTGCTTATATGATGATTCTACCAAAGACTACATTAGAATTAGACCATAAGACTGATTTATTACGCTTTGATTTCTCCAAATTTCAAACTATTCCTGTTCCAAATACTTTAGTTGATACCTTAATTGAAAAGTCCGAAAAGGAAAATGCTGGCACTGATTTCATGTCTAATATGGATCTCGTATCTAAAGATGTTATTGAAAATTTAAATAATGAAGTTTCCAAAATGAATGATATCTTAGATCATCCTACCATTGATTACTTGAAGGAGAAGGCTGAGGAAAATGATTTTGTTTTAACAGAAAAGACATCCTTTAATGAACTTAGCCAGAAGTCTTTGATTTTGGAAGAAAATGAAAAGGAATTGAAATCAATAACTGCACAGTTTAATGACTTAAAGCTGAAATACGACAATTTGGATGTTGAATATGCAATTTCTAAACTTATCAATCATAAAGTGATTCCATTAGTAGAGTATAATGAGATTCAAACAAAAGTAAAAGATTTAGAATCACAAGTTATAGAAAGAAATACTCTCGTTGAAAAAATGGAAAACGATACAGTTGAAAAGGATACTGAGATTTCCAACTTGAAAAAGACAAACGAAGAATTGTCTTCTCAATTATCCGAAGTATCTGATTCGTTACAATTAATGAAAAATGAATTAGAGTCCCTCAAAAATAGTTATGAAAATCCTGATCTCGACTATATCAAAGCGAAAGCTGTTGATCATGTTGTCCTCCATAAAGATAACCATAATAATTTATTGCAGCAAATTGAAACACTTGAGTCCGATTTGAACAACAAAATTGAGTCAATCGAAAAATTACAGCAACTTCAAGCATCTCCTTCATTTGAATACTTGACTGAGAAGGCACTGTCTTCTAATCACAAGCTTGTTGCCTTGCCAGAATATGAACAACTGCATGAAAAAATTACACAACTCGAGGAGGAGGTTAACAGCCCATCGGTTGAATACATAAAGGCAAAAGCACAATCTCTTGGTTATGTTGCTGTTGAAGCATCCGAATTGGAAAAGCTTCAAAATACTGTAAATAACCCACCGCTTGAATTTATCAAATCTAATGTTGAAAAGAAGGGCGAGGCAATGATACCTTTAACTGAACTAGATGAATTGAAAAGTATAAAAGAAAGTTTTGAGTCTCCTTCTTTGGAATATCTTCACTCGAAGTGCATGTCTCAGAACCATATAGTGATCCCTTCAAATGAACATGATAGTCTACTTGAAAAACTTGAATCTCTTCGATCTGAGCTCGATACACCTACTTTTGACTACATCAAGTCAAAGGCAAATACATTGAACCATGTTGTAGTGCCTGAAAAGGAATATGAAGATTTAGTTACTAACTCTGAAAATCTTTCAAAGAAATGCAGTGAAACTGAGTATGAACTTGCAGAGAAGAATCAATTACTTGCTGAAACTGAAGCTAGACTCAATAAATCAGAGCTGGTTAATAGAGATGCTCTCCTTAGTATCAATGGATTACAAGAAAAAATTAGTTTATCGTCTACGCATTTAGCTGACTTAGCAGCCAAAGTGGAGTCTTTAAGAGATCAAAATAAGTTACTTCACAAACAACTTGAAACGCCATCCCTTGAATACTTGAATGAGAAATCAACAATGCTTAATCATACCCTTGTTCCCGAATCTGAACATTTTGATTTGAAATCGAAGGTAACTGTTTTAAGTGCACAAATTAGTGATAAGGATGAACAGATAACCTCTATAACGGAATCGAAGAATGACATTGAGCTCAAACACGATGAGTTGAAATCAAAATTAACAATTTTGGAGTCCGAATCGAATGAATTGCAAACGAAATTACAAAAATTACAGTCACATCATGACTCTCCAAAACTTGATTACTTGAAATCCAAAGCTGCTGATCTCCAAGCAAAGGTTATTCTTTTGGAAGAGTATGACCAATTAATGGAAAGAAATTCTGCTAACGAAGTTAAAATCGATGAATTAAACCAAAGATTAAGCAATAACGAGAAAAAGATTGCTGAATTGGAGAATGATATATCTGAAAAGGAAAACAAATTGAAATTGTTAGAGTCCGATATTGAACAACTACAGGCAAATAATGCTGATTTGGTGACTAAATTGGACTCCCCTGATCTACAGTACATAACTTCGAAAGCGTCTGTCCATAAGTTAGCTGCCATCCCAATGTCTGAGCATGAATCTATGAAGGAAGAATTGAAACAGAAAGGGTCAGAAATTCAGAAATACAAGCAGATTCAGTCTGAACTCGATTCTAAACATGTTGAAATTGAACAGTTAGTAGATGCAAAGAACGAATTGGTTTCGCAGATTGAATCACAACAGAAATTAATTAAGGATATGGAGAATGAAAAGAAATCACTGCAAGAATTGATTGACTCACCTAGTGCTGAATTTATCAGGGATAAGTCTAAGGCTCATGCATTAGTTGTTGTTCCTATTGACGAGCATAAATCATTAAAAGAACAATTATCTAAAACATCTATGGAATTATCTTCAATGGAGAGAGATTTAGAATCATTACAAAGGATCAAGAAAGACCTAGAATTGCAGGGAATGAATTCTGTTTCTATTGAATTACACGATTCAATCCAAAAGGAATTGCATGATACTAAGTCCGAGTTAGATACTTATAAAGAACAAATTAGCGAGAAGGATGTGGAATTGAAACAAAGCATTGAAAAGATTGAGGAATTGAAATCTGTTGAAGAGAAATTAGCCCTCAAGGAGAAAGAGTTTGCTGACCTTGTTACTAAGTCCGAAGAACTTATTGCTAAGTCTGCCAAACTAGATGTTTCATTTGAGCTTAAATCAAAGCACGCCGAACTTGATAAGATGTTGGTTTCTAATAGTGAAATGCAAAAGCAAATTGAATTGTTGTCGCTTAAAGAGAAGGAGTTAGAAGAAACGCTTTCAAACATGAATACCATCAAGAATGAACTTTCTGAAGTAAAGAATATGTATGAGAAACCTGGTCTTAAATACATTGAACAAAAGAGCAAAGATTTAGGCTATGTTCCGATAACAATGAAGGAACGGACAGAAAGTGAATCTAATGTACATTTGATTGAAGAACTTAAGAGTAATATCAAACGTTTAGAGGATGAAGTTGTCACACTTTCTACGCAAAATAATGAACTTGCTGAGTTGAAAAACAACCTTCAGAAAGATGTTAATGAAATGCAAAAGTTGAAACAACAACTCGAGTCTCCATCAGCGGATTATATTAAATCCAAATCTTCTCTTCACGACCTTGTTGTCATCCCATCTTCACAGCACTCCGAACTCAACGATACTGTAGCAGATCTTGGCTCTAAACTTGAATCGCTGAAATCCACTCTTGATGCAACAAGCATAGAGAAGAAGGCGCTACAACAAAAAGTTGTAGACTTAGAAGCTAAACATGCATCACCATCTGTTGAATATATCTCATCCAAACTACCATCCCTTGGATTTATCCCAATTCCAATTGTTGAACATAATTCGCTTAAATCTGAACTTCAAAGAAGAGACCTTTTGCTTAAACAGAAAGAAAAGCAGTTATCTGAATTATCTGAATTGAAGGACACCAATGAAGAGCAGTTGCAAAAGGCAAACAGTGCGCTTGAGTCATTAACCCATTCTCATGAACATCCAACTGTTGAATATTTGACTGACAAATTGTGCTTGTTTGACATGATTCCAGTATTAGAGTCGGAATACAACGATTTGGTTCAATCTAAATCAAACGCTATCCAATTAGTCAACGAAAAGAAGAAAGAAATTGAAAGTTTGAAACTTGAACTTGAAAAACTCAAAAATGAAAAAGTGGAGGGAGCGTCAGAATGGGAAAAGAAAGAGAAGGATTTTGTTTCTCGTATCAGTATTTCTCAATCTGAGATTGAAAATTTAAATAATAAGTTAAGGGAAATTGAAGTTGAGCTTGAACAGAAATCTTCTAAATTAAAAGATTCTCTTTCCGAAATTGATTCTTTGAACTTAAGACTAAATGATATGGAAAATGAGATTGACGCTCAAAAGAGTGAAATTTCTGATGTCCAAAGCAAACATGCAATTAAAACTTCTGAATCCGAAGAGTTATCTAGCGCATTAAACGCATTGAAATCTGAAAATGAATCTTTGAAAACCAAGGTTTTAGAAGCAGAAACTTTAGCTAGTACAATTGCTGCAAATGAACAACACAAAGCAGCACTCGAGTCAGAAGTTTCATTGTTAAAAGATCAATTAAATGGTGTTACTGAAAAGCTATCAATAAGTGAACAGAAATCAGATGCTTTAGTGAAAGATTATGAAAGTCAAATTGAGACACTAAATGTTGAGATTACTAGATTAAATGAAAAGATTGACGTACTGAATAAAGAATTAGAGATGAAATCTGGTGAATTATCTGATGCTGTTAATAAACTTGAAGAGAATGAGAGACTACACAGGGAGCAAGTTGCGGACCTTGAAGAGCAAGAGGCAGATTATATTGAAAAGCTTTCAACTATTGAAGCAGAGTTAAAGTGCAAGACTATTGAATGCGAGAACATTTCAGCTCAAAATGCAACGGAAATTAGCGTGCAATTAGAAGAAATCAAAAAGTTAAAATCTTCATCAAGTTTGTTAAACGAAAAGATTTCATCAATTGAGTTAGAACTTGAAGAAAAGGAAATGAAATTCCAGGCTGCAAAATCAGAGCTTGAATCAACCTTAGTTGGGAAGCAAACTGAGCTTGATGAACTGAGAGCTAACAATGCTGCACTTGAAAAACAGTTACTGGATGTGAAATTTGAAAATGAAGCAGCAAAGAGTGCACTTGAAGATGCAAGAGTGCAGCTCGAAAAATTGAAGGAATCACGTAACTCCCAGAATTTAGTTGAACCAATTCAAAACTTTGAGATGGCCAAATCTTCCTCGAATGCTACTATTACGAATGGTATTTTAGATGAACTCAATAAACAACCAGTTGATTCTTTGGTTTCAGTATTACAACAAAAGGGTTATGTTGTTGTTCCTCATGAAGAGTTTAATCAAATTATCTCCAATAAGAATGCAAATGTTGCAGATGAATTAGAAAATATTACTCATGACATGGAAGATATAGAGCACGACTTACAAGAAAAGCAACATGCCTTGGAAGAACTTGAGACTCAATCTAGAAGTGATATCAGCTCTTTTAACAGTTCTGTCCACAGTGAGGTTATTCCTGTCGAGCAGGTTCTTTCTGACAAATATAATTCATTGAAATTTAAGGTCGATGGCATAACTTCCGAGTTAGAAGAATTAAATTCGAAGAAGAAAATGTTGAGTAAACAATTGAATAGACTTTCTGTTGCGTCAACCAACGAAGCTACCTCAACGTTAAATCAAAAGATTACTAAAAAAATTGAAAAAGTTGATGCTCAGATTGAGGTTAAACAAGTTGAGTTAAAGTTCCAGCAAAGTGCATTGGCAGCAGTGAAGGCATATATAACCAAATCAAAAGATATGGATTTACCGCCTATTACACATGTGGTATCATCTGCTTCTAGTGATCAAATAATTAATCTAGAAAAAGAAATTAATGAACTGCGGTCTGAGTATGAACACAAGAAGGAGACTCTTGAAATACTTCAAAAGGAAATCAAGTTGTCTGATGAGCCAGAACATTTAGCAAATAGATTAAACTCTTTGGGATATACAGTGGTTGCCCCATCTGGTGATCAGCTTTATTTGAAGGGCATTATTCTACATGGACTAAACTTTTCGGTTAATTCATTGATACGAATGGAACATTTTGACAAGAAAACAGGTTCATGTAATATTGATAACCTGATCAAGAAGAAGGGATACTCTCTTGTCCCTGTTGCTGAATTGGAGAGATTAAGAAAATTGAGCAATCCAACAGTTTCCGATTTGAAAGCTAATGCATTGAAACATGGTTATGTTATTATTAAAGATGCAGAAATGAAAGATTTAACTGAAAGGATTAAGATGGCAAAACTTCCAGAAAGTTTGACAGTTGATGAACTGCAAAATCTTGCAGCCAAGAACAACTTTGAAATGCTACCAAAGATGGAGGTCATGAAGTTGAGACAGCGTACTATCACTACACATGATCTTGCTAAGAAGGCAGAGAGTCTAAAACTTGTCTTGTTGTCGAAAGAGGAGGTAAATAAATTGAAGGCTAATACACCAATTACAAAAGCAAATGTTATTGAAAAAGGTAAGCAATTTGATTTGCTGTGTATTCCAGCGAAGCAATTTGTGGCAACCACTGTTTCTAAGACTCCTGACATTCCAAATGTAGTTGTTTTACCAAACTCATACTACAATGTTTTAACGAGAAGTCATGATTGGTATAAAAAGAATAAACAACAAACACGTGTATCGACACCAACTCAAAATCACCGTGATTCACCTTCGATGTCACCAAGTCCAAGCATCAACGATCATACTGGTATTGAATCATTCACTGGAAAGCATTTACTACCACCGGCAAACCTGAATAATCTTCCAGGCCAATTTGACGCTGCTTCTCTTTATACGGTGGATTCCGTTATTTCAAATAAACGTGAAATCATAGCTGCTATAACACAAACCATGTTAGGTACATTCTTATACAAATATTATAGGAAATTGGGTCCATTAACATCAATATCCGATACAAGACATGAAAGATTTTTCTGGGTTAATCCTTATACGCTGTCACTATTATGGTGTATTAGTAACCCTGGTGCATGCGATCCTGGTAAAGCTAATATTAAAGCAGCTACAATTCTTGATGTTAAATCTGTGGCTGATAACAACCCTCTCCCTGCTGGTCTATACTACAAGAGTTTGGTTATTACTTCATATGATAAAACTATCAAGATTACTTGTCCTACAAGAAGAATCCACAATATTTGGTACAATGCTTTGAAATATTTGCTAGACAGGTCACTTGAGAATTGGATTAATGATGACGATCTTGAAAATCAATACGAACAAGACTTTTCCTTAGACAAAAAGACAGAGCTTGAACGTAGTCAATCTCAAAATTTTCGCAGGAGTCAGCAGCCAACACTGAGGAAGCACACAAGTATGATGAGCAATCGTGCACCACCTAAATCCAGTTCTGTTCGATCTGCAAACTTCTACAAATCTCCATAGTTTGGATAAATAATATTGTTTAAATTTTTATTGTTATTTACTTGTCTAAAAATGCTGAATATTAAGACTTAAGGATATAAAAAGAATCGTAAACATGGCATGATCATTAGATAAAGAAAGTGTTGCATAAAATGAATTCATGCTTTCACAAATGCATTGGATATTAATCAAAGTAAACCTAATTCTTTGGCTCTCCGGTTAAAAATGGGTTTAACGCACGAACGGTCAAACATGGTAAAGACATACCGATTTCTGCCCTCAATAAAATTGGAACTTTCTGTAATAATTTGATTTCCTGAATATGATCATCGCCTTCAATGACTGTATTAAGATCCTTGATGTAAGGAGCTAATGTAGACTCACCGTCTTTAGGTAAATTTACTTCCACTTTTGGTGGTGTCAAATTCAGTTTTCTCAACTTGTGATACATTTCATCACTTAGTAAACCAGACGTTTTATCGGCAGCTTGGTCTTGGGTTTTAGCAGCTTCAAATGAGGATACTCTAAATTTATTCTTGATCGAAGATCTGTATGACAAAGGTTCATTTTCATCTGCAGGAACAAAAGTTGAAGAATCAACATTAGGTTGCCAAAAGAGACGTAATAATTTGTTTGCCTTATCAAATTCTGCTTTGGATAATGGTAGTTGATCACCGTGAACTCTCTTTTCAATTCCAAATTCAGGTAGATAAACGTCAAATGCAGATTCATACACTTGCAAAACAATACCAGTACATAAAACTTGACCAGTTTTGGAGCTCATGTCATTAATAGTCTGGCAAAGTAGTAAATGAATAGCCTGTTCTTGAGTGGCAATAGCACAATCTTTTTTGAAATTACAGTAATCTGCAATAACTTTCAAAGCATCGATATCATCATTGTAATTGGCAACATCATTGTTAATTACATGTTTCAATTGTCTGTGTACAATGATGTCCGCGTATCTTTTCAATGGTGCAGTAAAATGAGTGTAGGTCGGCAAATTAAATAGATAATGGCCAAGCTCTTGATCTGTTTTACCAGCTATCACATATTTACCTCTACCCATACATTTAACAAGGATAGTCTCAACAGCTTCTCTTTTGACTGGATCTTCAATATCAAGTATGGATTTTTGGAAACTGCCTGCATTGGAAGTATCTAAAGTTACGCCAAGTTCTGCAATCTTAGCTTGGTAGTATTCAAATTTGCTTAAAGTCGGAATAGGGAATCTTCTCAATAGTGCACGTTCACCAAGTCCAGAATGAACTTTTTGAGCTATTGCTGCATTGACAGTGTGCAAGATTTCATCAATAATAGCTGTTGACATTATCTTTTCATAAATATTAAGAGAAAGTTTAACTCGTTCGTCATCCAATTGATCCAATAGAGGCAATGTTATTAATGAATTCATTGTATTATCATTCAATCTCTTCATTTTCAGTCCTTTTGCAATCAATGAAAGAGATGAAAAATAAGATGTCAATGCATCTGTGGAAACATCCTGTTGATTGTTGAGTGCATTATCAAGTTCATCATATGTTACTTTTCTTGTAGGCTTAACTGAACTTTCACCAATCCAAACATTTTCAATCTCAAAAGTAGAATAGTCTATTTCAAACACTACAGATATAGCAGGGGAAACAACACCTTCCTTAAAAGAAATCAGCTTGTTGATATGATCAGGGAAAAGATTTACACTTTTTTGAGGCAAGAATACACCATGTGATCTTTTCTTAGCTCTTTTATCCAAGTTACTATCACTGATAATATATTCACTAGCATCAAGAATATGAACTCCCAATTCAACTTTATTATTATCGATTCCTTTTGCATGTAACGCGTGATCACAAAATTGTCCATTTTGAGAGAAAGCAATAAGATATTCATCACTAAAGTCTTTTCTTGGCTTTCTAGATAAAACATAGTCAGTAGATGGGAAATCAAGCATGTATTTCTCTTCACCGTCAATATATTCATCGCACATAAAGTTGTTATCTCTCAAAATGGATTCAACTTCAACAGATTTATCATCAGTTGCACCTAATCTGGCAACCAATGTACCAAATGGATGTAAAGATGTGATTGGCCATCTCTTAATCGATGCAATAAAGGTTTGATTAGCATACTTATCATGATTCTCAACAAAATCCTTTGGTGCTTGTTCTGTTGGAATTGCAATTAAAGGAACCTTTTTATCAATAGGTTTAAACCAAACAATCTTTGGTTTAGGTCTATCAGAATGATCAGATGAGCCATCATCCTTTTCCCTTTCCTTCTTTGCAGCTTGTGAAGGTCTTAATAAACCTAAAGTACCCGCAAATAATTGACCTGGAATACGATCGATGACAGCAACAACGTGACCAGCGTACAAAGGTTTTGTTTCATCGGTTATTTCTTCTTCTTCAACTAACAACAATGATTGACCTTCAACTTCAACATCATCGTTTTTCTTTTGAATTGGTCTCTGCTTTAGAGAGTTCTTTCTATTTAATGAAGAAGAAGAATTAAGAGATGTTGAATTTAAATCCGATACCGTAGAAGCTGTACTTGCATCATTATGGACATCTTCTGCAACATCACTTCCTAACTTGGTGTCTTTTCTCCTTTTCTTTTCTTCCTTTTCTCTCTTCGAAGACCAAACTTCATCAACGACTAATAATTCAACTGCAACAACGTCACCTTCTAAAGCTCTGTTACGATCTTTAGAACCACAGATAAAAATATCTGCATCTAGTAAACCATCAGTTGAAACATAGGCATCAGATCTATTCTTTTTGTTAACTCTAAGAATACCAGTAACAAGTTTACCTTCATTAATTAAATCAGGTAATGAGCTTTGTGGTAAATAAGGTGCAAATAAAGATTTTCTTTGTCCTTGATTGTTGAATTGAGACATTGAAGAAATGGATGAGCCACCCATTGAATTTCTAGATCGATGACCTGGAACAAAACCAGAGTCATGGTTACCACTTTGAGCATTATGGCTATTGGATGGAGTCATTGGAGTTGATTTTCTCCAGTTCGAGCTTAAATCTGAGCCTGTACTTCTATGACCTTGTCCTTGAGATTGTCTACGTTCTGCAAATGCAGGTTGTGGTGGTTGCAAAGTTTGCTGATTAGTGGATGAATTATTACTTGGGGCGGAAGGTGGGAATTGAAACGCCTTCTGTGGAGAAGCAATTGATCTACTTCTCGAATGTAATCTATCAGCTGACATCAGTTCGTCAGCTGGGGTAAGTTTAGGTGATCCAGGAAACCTGAAAACGGGTGGTGACAAGGCTTCAGCTGAAGGACCACTATTATTACCCACCGGAGAGGTATCTGAGATAGATAGTTTTGAAGGTGAGTTATATCTATTTGCTTGAGCCTCAGCAGCTGCTTTTTTAGCTTCAGCTAAACCTAAAGAGTGTCTCCTTGTATGACCAAGTGCTTGAGGTCTTGAGTCTGTTTTAGAGAAAGGAACATTACCAATTGAGTTAATAGAAGATTGAGATCTTCTATGACTTCTTGGGGATGAGTATTGGTTATCTTGGTTATCATTGTGAGTATTAGATGAAGATCTTCTGTGATGACCTCTATTGGGAGTTAAATTTGCAGCTGGTTGTAAAATGTTTTGGTAAGAGTATGAACCTTGATTAGAAGAAGCATGTTGTTGTTGGCTTTGTTGCTGAAGAATTTGTTGCTGTTGAGCTTGAACGACTTCTAATTGACGCTGTAAGCTCAATTGTTCCACTGTATAATGAAAAAGATTGGGAAATGTTAGTATCAGTAAATAATTAGGATTGAAAAACAAGTTGTTATTACATACACATAAGAGTGGTTAGCTCAGATGGGGATCTACGATGAGCAACATGAATAGTTTTTGGCTTTTTACCTTTCGTTTTCACCGTCTGAAATTCATCAATTTGGTTGGAATCCATTGTATTATAAAAGAACGGTATTGGTATCTAATTTTAGTAGTTGTTTGAGTAGACTAAAACTTGCAGAGAAAAATATGTATGAAAAGATTGAAGTTTATTTTTCTTTGAATATTTTCAGTTTACTTGAATTGGAAATAGAGAGTGTGTTAATATGTTCAACTTCGTCAATCGAAGAGAAAAATGAGTAATTTCAAGTATGGATTGATAATAAAGAAAATGCGACTATATGAATAATCTAGATGAAATTGAGTTGAGTTAAGATAGAATCCAAATAGACAATAATTGATTTGATGTTGTAGTGGGTGTGTAGAGATGCGGTGAACTGTGTCGTTGTTGAGTGGCAAAAAGCTTGGCCGTCAAGAGCATGAAAAGCAGATTACAGTTTGAGGCTGTCCGAAGAGCTCTCTTCCTTCACCTTCCTCTTCCTTCCCTTCCCTTCCCAGTTCCCTCCCCTTTTCTTCCCCCTGTCGCGGCCAGCGGTGCGTCGACCGTCGTGCGCGGTGGGAGACCGTTCGAGTTTTCCCTTCGAGCTCTGCTCTCTTTTCACGAGCTGGCCATGCCAACCGTGGTCGGCAGAGGGTCTTGTTTGAGCAACAACTGCTACAGCTACTGGTATGTACATGTGGTGACTGCATGGAACGATGCGTCTAGTAGGAACTGGAAGTCGTTAGATATTGAAAACACGTGTAAAATGGGTGATCCCAAACACGCTTTGGTGAAAGCTGAGATTTTTCATCTCGATTTAGATCAATTCCAGCCAGATGATCAATCCCAAATAAACGTTTTCTTCCCATTTTCCGATTCGCCAGTTTATTCATCAATTGATACCTGATTACTAACATAATGTTGTTTTTGTAATAGAGACATATGTCTGAATCAGTTGTCATAACACTGTTGGACACCAATGGTTCTGAGTTGACTGAATCGCATAACAATCGTATATCAGATAAACATCATCAATACTTCCATACAAAGATGATACAGAACCTTGATGATGTCAAGTTGTTGAAATTGGATATCATTGATCCGCAATATATCTTTGATGAAAATATGTTGTTTCATTATTGTAACGTCATTTTAGATTGCTACGATAGCAAAGCATTAAGTTTGGGTTTATTTCGTGATGTAAACAATTATGGACCGACTCAGAAAAATGTTGATATATATTTCCATCCATTCAGGTCAAAGGAGGAGTGGCATTTGGCAATTGGGTTTTCAAAATATTCAAAAATTCTTTTAGTTAATTGTTCCAATTTTACAACTTCTATTGGTGATCACTATCCATCATTTTCACTGAAAACGCCAATAGAAATAAAAAGTTTTATTCGTTTTTTCAAACAGAAACTTTCTAAAAATGCATTAAAATACCCACGTTTATTCACTGATTTGTTTGAACCAGCTACTAGTAACAATGCTTTGAATTTATTGTCAGTAATCTTCAGCTTCTGTTTAGATGCAGTTTCATTACAAAGAAGCTTTTGTGATCCCGATTTTTCTCCATGTAAGTTTGAAATTTCTGACATACACCCTATAATTGGAAATATGGACATGCAATACAGAGAACAGCTTAATGTACAGAATGGCCAAATTGACGAGAAACCG
Organism: Pichia norvegensis; assembly: GCA_030570285.1. Lineage (NCBI taxonomy): Eukaryota > Fungi > Ascomycota > Pichiomycetes > Pichiales > Pichiaceae > Pichia > Pichia norvegensis. The sequence continues at coordinate 26,813 of JAJLVM010000199.1, forward strand.
GCTGATGAAATAGTGGAAGATAAACAAAAAGATAATTTAATAGAAGCAACAGAAGAAATGAAAGAAGATGGCATATTAGAAGTAATGGAAGATGATTACGAAACTACAGAAGATTATAAACAAAATTTGGAAAAGAATTTGAAAGAGGAACAACAGATAGAAAACGAGAAAAATGTCGAATCAAAGAAAGAGTCAGAGATAGATAAATACAGAACATTCACTAAGGGTAGAAGTGATGTTGATATTGATAGTGTAGAGGATTCAATTGAGATACATCATATGCACAATCACATGAAATCAGAAGAACAAACAGAGCATAAACAATCTAGTGAGAATCAATCACTTGGGGTTTCAGAGAAGAAAAAATTATCAATAGTTACATCAGACCGGGAAAATGATCATCCTACAAAGAAACCAAAAATTAGGGAATCATCCGTTGAAGAGATTAATGATTTAGAAAGTAGTGATGAAGTTGAAGAAGAAGTGAAGGCACCAACTTTTGTGCCGAAAGTTGTTCCAAAGATAAATTTGGAAAAAATAGCCAAAATTGAGAGTATTTTCTTATCATCGTACGCTGAAGAGTTTATGCACAACATCTATAATAAGACCGAACTACATGAAGAACTAAATTTGAATAAAATGTTTGATTTTATTGAAAATGTTTGTCGGAATTCATTTACAAACCCTGAAGCATTTGCTGATAAGGATAAAGAGGACAGATTTATTAAAAATGGATTTAAAATGAGACAATGTTTGAGAGCAACTTATATGAAAGGATCAAAACTAGAATTTGATGAGGATCAATTTACTCAAATGTTAGAGAATGATTATAAGAATCAAATTATACCAATTGTTTTCATTAATGATTCTATATTCCTGGTGAATATTAAAACAACGGATAATTTCAATTGTATTGTTAGAATTTTTTGCATATCAAATCGTACTAATAGATCTGAAAGGGAAGTACTTCGAAGCTATGCATTGAGAAGATTAATTGAAATGTATGTTTTCAAATACAATAGATTAGTTACAAAGATTAAACTATGCATGGTTCCAGTTAAAAGTATGGAATTATACAAAGTATTAATGCAGGCTATTTTTGTAACTCACAAAGTTATGTGGAGGAACAAATTCGATATAAATATGAAAATCACAACAGAAGATTTAGACAATTACACATTATTTTTCGAGAATATAATGAAAAGTATAGAGAGAAAAGATATTTTCCAAATTGAATTGAACTGGAAAAGATTAGTTAAACATGTTATAGCTAAATCTGAGAAAACTGAAGAAGTTTCATTTCTTAAATCAAATTAATTTTATAGACACTAATATAATAACTTTTTTTTTTGTAACAATGCAAGTAAATACTTTGGTTATACACACATATACACATATGTTGTTATTTGTGGAAAAGCTAGATTTAAATAATTTTAGATAAATTGAGTATTGGACTGCATTCACTATCTAATGACGACTTCAGCACCACCTGTTAAGACATCATCAATTTCAATGTCATCCAAAACTGGATATCTAAATCTTTTTGAAAGGTTGTTTCTAGATTGGAAATCAAAAGATTTTTGAATATTATGTGATTCAGATTCTAAACTTGGTCTGAGACCATTTGGCGCACATGGATGCACGCCAGGTGCATGGAAAACCGGTTTGTGTGGACCTCCAACAAACTTAATTGATGGAACATGTGCTAGTAGTCTGAGTGACGCCTTCATCCTGTGAATATCACGCTGATACCACCCAAGAAAGCACCCAACCACCCACAAACACGAACGAACGACCCACCCTTCTTCCTCTTCTTCCTCCCAGACTCGCTCCCGCTCCGTATCCCCGGGCCAGCACAGCCGGCTTTCCTGTTTTGTCGGAGCCTACACGACCGCACAACACGCGTTTCTGTCGCAGGGGAAGAAGAAAAGGGCTGAGCCTCCCGAGGGGAAAGAGAGCGAGGAAGGCGAGTGGTTTTCAGGACAAGGGCAAACATGGAGAGAGAGGGAAGGAGAGGGAAAGAGAGAGGTTGTGTCTGAAAGCAAAGACAGGGTACTAATAGAGCAAGATGAATCACGATCCTTTCCACTGGGGTAGACCCGATGTCAAGACGTACGGCGAGTACAATTACAACATTGCACATGCATCCAATGTGGACAAATCGGCTAACACTGTAGCAGATTTCCCAAAAATGCACACACAACAGCCAATGATTACAGGTACTTCGGTAATTGCAATCAAATACAACGATGGTATTATTATGGCTGCAGATCATATGGGTTCTTATGGATCACTTATGAAATTGGATGATTTACAAAGAATAATAAAAGTTGGAGATGATGCAGTCGTTGGTATATCTGGAGATATCAGTGATTTCCAGCATTTAGAAAGAGTTTTAGATGACATGGTTGTTACTGATAGCTATGATATGGAAAGTCCTAATTTAAAGGCAAATCATTTATCAGAATATCTTACAAGGTTAATGTACAATAGAAGATCAAAGATGAATCCCTTATGGAATGCAATAATTGTTGCAGGTTTTGATGATGAAGGTGAATTGGTTCTTAAACATGTTGATTTGTTAGGTGTGACGTATTCTTCTCCAACTTTAGCAACTGGTTTTGGTAACCATCTTGCAATTCCATTACTTAGACAAAAGGTAGAATCTGAGGAAGATGTTGCAAAATTAAACAAGGAAGAAGCAATCAAAACAGTTAAAGATTGTATGAAAATATTGTTTTACAGAGATGCTAGATCATGGGATAAATATTCTCTCTGTGTGATTGAAAAATCAAGTAAATCAATAACGATTGAAAATAACGTCTCTGTTGAAAATATGAAATGGGATTTTGCTAAAAATATTACAGGTTATGGTATCCCACAACTTTAAAGAAGTTGAAAAATATTTTTTGTATCTCTTTAAAGGACTACTCTATTAAAGTAATTGAAAAAAAAATTAATAATGTACATATTGCGCTTTATAATAGTAAAGATATGCCTGAAAAGGCAATCGTAAAATGAATTTCTAGATTATGTTCAGAATTAAGACTCTTAAGCTTTTCAAGAATTAACTTTCTAGGGTTTATATCATCTAAAGTTTCTTTGACATGAATAATAATCATATTTAGCCCATTGAGTGGTTGTTCCTTGTAGTCTCTATAAAAAATATCATCAAATGAAAGCATTTTAGATGATTCGTTCACATAATCAATGCATTGTTTCCTAAGCTGTAAACATTCATTTATTAAATGTGTCGGTATCAAATGACCATAAAATGGTGGAGGTATATCAACAGTTGAACATTCAATTATTATGGTACTCAATTTATCATTGACAATAAGTGGACTAACATGCTTCCAAACATTCAAATTTTTATATGTGCCAGAAGCAATATCAGATTCAACATCTCCAAAGAATAATATATTATAATCTTCTTTGACATCATTGATTAGATAAGCAGTGCTCAGATATTGCGTGCCATCACATTTCATTCCGTGTGATAATTCAAATGCCGTAAATGTATAACGATTAGATATATGCTTATGTCGTACTTCTGGTTCCAGATTTTGTAAACTTATAATGTTTTGACTAACTAGATCAGGCCAAATCTCATCATTAAATAAATTCTTTTCAATAGAATCAATAGTAGATGGAATTCCGTAAACTCTTTTCATTTTCTTAAATGCAGGAGAATTTATAACTAAACTACAAACATGATCAAGATGTGAATGAGTGATTAGGTATCCTTGAATTGAGTTTAGTAAAATATTTGAAATTTGGTAATTTGTTAGTTCCTTTTTCAGTATTACAGCTGAGTTGTTTGGTACCCCAGTCTGTTCAATTTCAACATCATCAAAATTAACATCATGAATATCTTGAAATGGGAATTTGACTTCCAAATTTCGGGTATCGATAAATTCACAAGTTTCATCTATAGCATCATTTTCATATGTATGACTTTTCGGGTACAACTCTGATAAGAATGGTGATGCAAAACAAGTCTGTTGCTCATCCTTTAAATCAAGAATTGAAAGAATTGAGGAAAGGCCAGTCCCTGCATCAAGTGCAATTAAGGCATCTGTAGCTTCTTTATCACCTCGTACTAGGTCAATTGTCTTAACATTAGCTGGCTTTAATAAAAATGAACATGTCCTTCCTGAAATTGGACCTCCAGAACAGCCAAGAATAACCAACTCAAATGACTTCCTATTTTGAAGCATGGTTAATTGTGAGTAAACGCTTGTCAGTTAAGTTGCCCAGCCACGTCTAATAGAAGATAAAATTATCGGAAACATTGTGTGGGTTGCATCTTGAAACCCCACTTAAATTCGCAACGGAGAATATTTATTTGCAGATCGTCGTTACAACGTCGCTTGTGCTTCACGATAGAAGCAATTTGTTTCTCCGCTCTAACATTTAGCGGGAAGATTTTGTTTTGCTATAAATTCATTGAAGTTGAATAGGGAAACATTTGATAAACAATTTATTTGGATGAACCCTGCTTGTAAGAATACAATGTGTAATTTGAAGTTAATTGTTTAAACTCGAAAGTTTATTCCGTTCTCGTCAGGAACAAATCCAAAAAGAAAAAAAATTGGTTAGCCCGCTGTGAACATTTCAACTGTTTAATCTGTCCCTTCTACAATACATTTATAAACATTTATATTAGTATCTTCAAGTCAACTTTTAGTGGTTTTACACAGAGTTATAGAACAAGTGAATCATTCTCTTCTATTAATGAAATGAAATTAAACTCACAGCTATGCAACAGTTTACCTCATAAGTGATCACATCTGTTACGTTTCAAGCTAAATAATATAATCAAGCAATACAATACTTTAATCACAAGGTGACTTTGGATCGTGGATGCAGTTATTAGAAAGTTGTTCCCCGCAATGAGGGAATCACCGCTTCAGGGTGCACGAAACTTAATTGCAGTTAGCCGACCGCAATCTTTTTTCAGAGCGCTTGGGTTTCCCATTTGAGAGACGACGATATCATGTAGTGATTTACAATAAGCTGCACCTTTGTCAATCCGAGCCTCACCGAAACCTTATCACATTATTTCAGTTTGTGAAATTATACAATGACCGAAGAACATGGTGTATCAAAGGGTAAGATCAAAGCGAAGAGGTCAAAAAATGGATGCATAAATTGTAGAAAGCGGAAGAAGAAATGTGATGAAATCAAACCAATCTGTACAGGTTGTTTGAACAGAAACATTGTTTGTGAATACAAAACTTCTAAAAATGAAATATTTTCAAATCAACTAAATCTAATGAATTATAATGCAGAAACATCAACTCAATCCAACTCACCTTCACCACCTGCCTTTTTTGAACATGTAAGTTCTGTCTCTAACCTACGTGAACTTGTTGGTGATACGGCCATGAAGATCCTAGAAAATAATAACTCTGGACTATCCAGTCTTTTCAAAAATAATCCTGATGGTTATTCTCCAAATAATGAAGAAAAAAAACTCAAAGGAGATGTTACATCTTTGGACGATTTGTTACCTGTTGATAACGATTTTTTAAGTCTATTATTTGAAGATCAGCCTCAATATTTTAATTTGTTTGCAAATCCAACACCTGTTCTACTGAAAACATTAGATATAAAACTACCCGTATCTCTCACAACTGAAGAACTATCATACTTTGAGTATTATTGCAAAAGTATTTTGCCAGAATTATCGATTCTCCCACAAGAATTTAACTATTACACTAAAATTTATATTCCATTGGCATTTAAAGAAAAGGCAGTTTTATACACACTTGTTGGTTGGGGATGTCGAACACGTAAGAATTTAAACCTTAACTTTCAAGTTGAAAATAAAGAAGCTGATAGTTATATTGAAAAAGTTAATGATTTAATTTATTACAATGATATGACGTTGGATAAGGAAAAGTTTATAACTAATTTTGTTTGTTATATGCTTTTGGTTTGTATGGAGATTACTTTTGGAGATACATCTAAATGGTCACATTATTTTACATGCTGTTTCAATATGATTAATAGAATGCCAGGAAATTTCCGATATTTATTATCAGCGTGTACAGTTGAAGGGAACTTACTTGCAGAAAACTTTGCTTATTTTGATGTTTTAGCTTCTCAATCTAATGAAAATGGTACTTTTTACCCTATTTCTGACTATCATGATCTCTTCAGTCAAAACAATACAACAAAAATTGTTCATGATCCACTTCAAGGTTGTATACGCCCTTTAATATTGTTAATTGGTGAAGTGGTTAGTATTCTTGTTGAATTCAGTTCTCTTCAAGTAAGTTTGGATCTTCCTGATTGTGATAAATATGAAGTGATAAGTAAAATGATGAAGAAATCGGATGAACTAGATAAAACTATTCGGTTTTGTAAACCTGATCTTTCACATCTACAATATCTTGAAAATTCAGATGAATTAGAATCTCATTTGACACTTTTCGAGGTTTATCAACTTGCCGCACAGATTTATTTAAGACAAGTTTTGAGGAAGTTGCCCCCAGTGGTTCCAGAAGTTCAGGTACTAGGTTACAATTTGAAAGAAGATTTAAAAATGTTGATAGCTTCACCTAAATTGAAACACAGTTTGGCATTTCCAATGTTGCTTCTTGGCATAAGTTCAACTTCTAATGAAAATAGGAGAGACGTTTTAAAAATGTTTAAATCTCTTGTGCAAAATTGTGGTTATCTTTGCAGTTATCAAAAGCTTATGATTGTTGTTCAAAAAATTTGGGATTTAAATAACAATGGATCACTGTATGTTGACTGGTTTCGTGTCACCAAGCAGCTAGGCTGGAGATTAAATCTTGGGAGATAGATATAGTCTACAGCGTGTATACTACCATGAATTGTACAATAGTTTAAAAATGATTAATTTGATTAAAAATAGAATTAGATACTATATATTCTCTTCTCTGCGGAAGATGCGCCGGAATCAACGATAACCTCATTGATTGATTCATCATTAGAGATGTTATCTAGTTCAGCACCCACTGAGTCGTCAAGATCCGGTCTTCTTCCTGCTTCGAAATCCATATCTTTGTATTTGATAATCCAAGATTTGAAATAAAATTTATCATAGCAAAACCAAATAATAAAGAAAAGTGGAAGCATGATGTAACCATCAATAAATGTTTTGTAATCAAATGGAACAAAGCATGACCAACTCTGTACCAATGTCAAAACAACACCAATAACAATAGCCACATAGTTGAACCATGGGAAAAGAACCGCTTTATATGGTAATGCATCAAGAGAATGGCCTTGTGCCACATAACCCCATCTGAATCTTAAATGGGTAATTGAAATTGTTGTCCAGACAATAAAGGCTGCAACACCAGTAACTGAAACTATATACGAGTATGCAACTGAAGAGCCAGAAGAGTAGGATAAAATTGAAAGAAATCCAAAGAGGTGGACAAAATGAATTGCAACATATGGGACACCTCTTTTATTCGTCTTGGTAAAAAACTGTGGTCCATATCCGGCCTTGGACCAAGTGAATAATGCTCTTGATGCAAAAAAGATTGCAGAGTTAATTGATGAGAAACAAGTTATCCAAATCATGGTTGTAACAAAATATTTAGAACCAGGCCAGCCAGCTTCAGTAATAGCAATAGTCATTGGTGATCTCATGACATTATCGGAACTATTTAAAATTGGATCATTGTAAGGAACAGTAATTCCATAGCAGATGGACAAACCAAAATAAACAAAGAAGACTCTAAAAATTGTACTTCTGACAGCTGTTGGAATTGCCTTTCTTGGGTTTCTAGCTTCTGCAGCAATAACAGAAACACCTTCAATTCCAGAATAGAAAACACCTGCATAAACAAATGAATTAGCAATACCTTTAAATCCATCTTTTAATGGATAGTTTCCAAATGGATTGTCTGGTTTGTGGCCTTTAATTCCACCAGCAGCATAAATAATTGCAAAAAGATAAAAGCCTGAAAGGAAAGCCAACTTCACAAATCCTAAAACATATTCAGCTTCACCCCACCATGAAACATCTAGCATTTGGAAAATGGTAAATAAAAACCAAAATATTAAATACCAACCATATGTTGGGACCGTGCTAGAGTAAGTTTGCATTGCAGATGATAATGAAGTATACTCAGCAATGATATTAGTGATCCAGATAATTACATAAAAAATTGCAATCGTAGCACCAAACCCTTTTGAAACAAACCTGGAGCCTAAAATAGCAAAATTTTGGTCATATGCTGCATTTAATTCACCAATAGAGTTCATCATGGAAAAGACAAGTATACCAACGATAGAAAAACCGACAAGTAAACCAACTGGACCACCCGATCTTAAAGCAGAACCCATACCAATAAAGACACCAGGACCTATCAAACCACATAAAGCAATAAGATTAATCATTCTGTTTTTGAGACCAGCTTGCAAACCACTATCAAGAATTTCTTCACCGTATTCATTTTCATGGTAAGCTTTTGAAACTTTAGCTTCCATTGTTATATGCGAATTTGCATGAGTTAACATTGTGTATTGTGCGATGATTATTTACTCTAACAAATTTAGTAACTTGGAGTTAATTTAATGGAGTATAATCTAAAGGAAAGAGCAGGAAAAGGTGCTGTATTTAACAACAATTTTGATGGATGTTATTTTGTTAACAATGATAGAGAATAGAGTTTTTGATACCAAGACTCAAATTAAGAGATAAGTATGAATAAATACTAACCGGCAGGGGCAAGACTGCTAGCCGTATTTTGCGGCACAGAATGACGGCTAAGGTTGCCGGATTCAAACAAAAACGGTTTTGTTTGTATGAAAATGGTGACACACAAAGCGGCCGATGCAATGAAATTTAGCGAATAGGGCCCCAGATCACTCTTGTGTACAATGATAAGAATGACACTTCCCCGATTGGGAAGTGGTGCCGCAGCCGTTTACCGACAAAGGGCGCTTCGCTTACGGGGCTCTTGACAGCTAACGGAGCTGGAGTTGTGGTCTGAAAGACGGTCAATTCTTGAGGTCATATACTCTGATTTTCTGTTTAAAATGCTACTGCTTGACTGCCTTTTCATTTACGTTGATTTGGTTTCAGCGGTTTCTTCTTTAGCAGAAATTGGCACAACATGACTGTGGTCAAGGTTGAAGATATTGAGGAAAGATTTGAAAAGCTAGTTAAAAAATTCCCAATTGTCGATACACATAATGACTTTCCATACAATCTAAGAGTTCAACTACATAATGAATTTGAGACTACAAAAGAGTTTGATTTTGACTCTTTGCTTACATCACAAACAGATTTAGTGAGAATGAGACAAGGTAAAATTGGAATTCAATTCTTCAGTTGCTGGATTGAGTGCAAAGACGATGATATGTATTATCAAAATTTTGACCAACCAAACAATATAGTTAGGGACACTCTAGAACAGATTGATGTTGTCAAACGTTTGGTTGATGAATATTCAAACAGTTTCAAATTTGTATATACAGCGGATGACGCCCTGAAGAGCTTCAGAGAAAATGAAGGATCTAAAATTTCAATTACACTTGGTGTTGAAGGTTTGCACCAAGTCGATCTGTCTCTTGCGGTAGTTCGCCAATATTATGACCTTGGTGTTAGATATATTACACTTACCCATAATTGTGACAATCCTTTTGCAACATCCGCGTCTTCTGTTTCCGGTGGATTACCTGACAAAGGTCTCACAGATTATGGTAGAGACTGTATAAAAGAAATGAACAGATTGGGAATGATGGTTGACCTTAGTCATGTTTCTCATAAAACTATGTTAGACACTCTTGAGGTAACACAAGCACCTGTAATCTTCTCTCATAGTGGAGTTTGGGAATTGACTAAACATCCAAGAAATGTTAAGGATGACATTTTAAAGTTAGTGAAAAAGAATGGTGGTGTTGTTTGCATCAACTTTCTTCCTCTCTTCCTTAAAAATGAAGAATCTGAAGAAGTAACAATTCAAGATGCTGTTAACCATATCAAATACCTTGTTAACCTTATTGGGTGGGACCATGTTGGTTTTGGTTCCGATTTTGATGGTATTCCAAAAGGACCTGTTGGTCTAGAAGACGTTTCCAAATATCCAAATTTAGTCAAGAAGGTTTGGGAAGCAACCGGTGCATCGGAGGAGGATATTGTAAAAATGATGGGACTAAACGTACTGAGGGTGTGGAAAGAGTGTGAACTGGTTTCTAATAGATTAAAATCTAAAATCAAGCCTGTTGAATCCAATTGGAAAGAAAGAAAGTGGGTTTTTTACGAATACTGTAGGGAATTTCCCGAATTATTCCCCGGGGCCTATGAAATCAAAAAGGCACAAAATGTATATAAGGACACTCAAAGGTTGATTTGATTTATTTATAAAACGTATATATCAGGTAAAATAGTTACAGTTTCTTCTTAGTTGTCTCTCAGTAACTTCATGGACCCTGTAGATTTGGAAATTAGCAATGCGTCTAAAAACCGCATGCGAGCCGCTCATATAACGAGCCTTCGGCGCTTATCAGTGAGGTTTTTATTAACTTTTCTGCGGAAAGACAACGTTGATAGCAGATTATAAAATGCGAGCAATCTGCTTCTGTTTGTCGATATTTAATAGTTAATAGTTAATCTTCTTTTTGTTTTCAGGAAACTAAGTTTATATACTAATGTCAGAAGTCGTTGTTGTTGGTTGTGGTATCATTGGTTTATACACCACATATTGTCTAATCAATGATGCAGGTGTATCTCCAAAGAAAATCACTGTTGTTGCAAAGTACATGCCAGGAGATCAATCAATTATGTATACTTCTCCTTGGGCTGGTGGTAATTTTTCTTGTATCACGCCAAATGATCCTGAAACTTTGGCTTTTGATAAGTACACATACACTCATCTTGCTGAAATTCAAAAAAAATTGGGTGGTCCAACTTGCGGTTTAGATAATAAGCCATCTACCGAGTTATGGGATAACTATCCAGGAGATGAAAAGATTAATTCATTAAGATCATATTTGAAGGATTTCAAGGTGGTACCTAAATCAGAACTTCCAAAAGGTGTTGAATTTGGAATCCAGATGACTACTTGGGATTTTAATTGTCCTTTTTTCTTATCAAATTTCAAAAAATATTTGGAAAAAATTGGTGTTAACTTTGTAAGAAAAGAGTTGACTCATATTTCACAAGCTTATAAGCCAGACACTAAAGCAGTTTTCAATTGTACCGGTATTGGTGCTGCATCTCTCAAAGGTGTCGAAGATACAAAGGTTTATCCAACTAGAGGCCAAGTTGTCGTTATAAAGGCACCACATATTCAGCAAAATAAGTTGAGATGGGGTTCTGATTATGCTACCTACATCATTCCAAGACCTTATTCTAACAACGAATTGGTTTTGGGTGGTTTTATCCAAAAAGGTAATTGGACCGCTGACACTTTCGAACTTGAAACTGAAGACATCATTAAAAGAACTACTGAATTATTGCCGGAAATTCTCGATAGACCTTTAGAAATTGTTAGAGTTGCTGCTGGTTTGAGACCATCAAGACATGGAGGTGTCAGGATTGAACTTGAAAATGTTGAAGATGGTAAGGTATTGATCCATAACTACGGTGCTTCCGGTTATGGTTACCAGGCTGGATTTGGTATGTCTCACAAAGCTGTATCACTTTACTTAAAATACAAAAGAAGTCAAGCAAGTAAGCTTTGATCAAATGTTACTGATCAATAATTATAATATTAGGTACATTTATATTTGTTTATATCTCAATTTACTTTTTATCTATAACTAAACACCATTAGAAGTGCTTTTATGAGCTGACTGATTAATGGTTTCCAATTTAACAAAGAGGAAGGCTCAAAACTGAAAATATTAAGCGCACCTTTTAGCGCGGAGCGGCGCTTAAAAGATAGCTTTTCATAAATTAACATGTTACAAAGCAACACTTAAGCTCTTTGCAACTAGTTGCAGTCAAGAGACAACCTAAATGGTCTGATTTATTTCCAACTACTAAATAAATCTATCTTAGTATTTTTAAATATATATAAGCATGAAGGACCCAAGAATCCTGTTTGGAAAGCATAACCATTTGCTTTCGACAACATTTTGACAAACTAAAACTAACATTCCAACATTATGTCCAACGTTGTTATCTTAGGTTCAGGTATTATTGGTCTTTATACTGCATGGTGTTTAATTCATTATGCAAAAGTTAATCCTTCTAAAATCAATATCGTTGCCGAGTTTCTTCCTGGAGATCAATCTATTAACTTCACATCACCTTGGGCTGGTGGTAATTTTTCGTGTATTTCACCAGATGATCCTGCAACTCTCAGCTATGATAAGTTCACATATACACATTTGGATGAGTTAAGAAAAGTTTTAGGTTCCAATTGTGGTTTGGAAATGAAGCCATCTACAGAGTTCTGGGATGAATATCCAGGTGATGCAAAAATTAATTCCCTTAAAAGTTATTTGAAAAACTTTAAAGTTGTTCCTAAATCAAAGTTGCCATCTGGTGTAGCTTATGGTATCACATTTACTACATGGAATTTTTATTGTCCATTTTTTCTAAAAAATTTTAGAACTTATCTTGAAAAGTTAAATGTTAAGTTCCAAAGAAAAAAATTGACCCACATTTCACAAGCATACTTGCCACATACTAATGTTGTATTTAACTGTACTGGTAATGGTGCATTTTCACTTTCCGGTGTCAAAGATACAAACTGTTATCCTACCAGAGGACAAGTTTTAGTGGTCAAGGCACCACATATTCAGGAAAATAGAATGAGATGGGGTGCAGATTATGCGACATACATAATTCCAAGACCCCATTCTGATGGTCAATTAATTTTAGGAGGATTTTTACAAAAAGACAACTGGACTGGAGATACTTTTGATGAAGAATCGAGAGACATCATCAAAAGAACAACTGCCTTACTTCCAAAAATTTTAGATAAACCAATTGAAATTTTGGGTGTAGCGGCTGGTTTGAGACCAAGCAGATACGGTGGTGCTAGAATTGAAGCTCAGATTATTGAAGATAAACTAATAATCCACAACTACGGTGCTGGTGGTTATGGTTATCAAGCAGGTTTGGGCATGTCTCGAAGAGCAGTTGAACTATTTGATCAAAATAGAAAAGTAGTTGCAAAGTTGTAATCCTTTAGGTTCTATATTTTAGTTTATAACATCTATAATGATTATATAAATATTCAGCAAAAATCAAATTTTCACCAATATTTCCAAGCATCAACGACACTGCAACCTATAGTTTCTTCTATTGTGGTCGTATTTGGGAAGCCAACAAAACGTTCAACAGTCATAAACTTTGAAATATCACTATTTTGAGGAGTAAGCAATCCAACACCTTTACCTCCTAGGGTGGTCTTAAAAGTTTCAAATCCGTTTTCTTCAAGTTTACTGAGTAACTTTTCGTATGCTTCAGGATCAATGTCATCTTTTAATAGGGTGATAGCACAACCACCACCACCTGCACCAGTAAGTTTTGTCTCACCAATTTGCAACTCATCGCAATAAAGCTTGATTCTTTCTAGGTTTGGATGCGACACACCAAGAGAAACAAGAAGCCCATGATTGATTCTAATCAATTCCATAAGTCTAGTCTTTGCCGCTTCGTCAAGAAATGGACGGACCATAAGATTATATGCTTCTCGAGCAATTGCATCAAGTGAGTCAAGTATACATCCTGATGTTTTCGGAAAATCGTTCACAATCCTTGCAACATTGGAAACCAAGTCGGCTGTTCTTCTTGATGTTTTCGTATTCGTTAAAAGTAGATTCATTGAAGGCATATTTCTCATAGACGTACGTACGCTTGGCATTGAATTCTCCATCCTTTGAAACATCACAGCACCTCCATGTGTTGCCACAGCATTATCAATTCCACTGGGGTTTCCATGAATGCACTTTTCACCCATATATGACCATGCGTCAATAAACAGACATTCATTGGAATCTTTCACAATCTTTGAGTCCTTTTCAAGGCTTGCCGGTTTTATGTGACCACCGAGATATGCAAATCCACTTGCTAAACAAACAGAAATAGAAGCAGAAGACCCTAGGCCTGCTCCTATAGGAAGAGTTGATCTTACCGTAAATGTTAAGCCACCTTCAATACAATCGTGACAAAGTGAAATTAGCAGATATAGAAAGCAGTATGCTGCTGCATAATGCAAAGGTGATGTAATCGTGGTGAGTAAAGGCGTAAGTCCATTGACAAGTTCTGCATTCAATTCTTCATCGGCAGGTGGCCTACCTTGTTCGTGTGTGGATAAATGCCATGGTAACTCGGATTTCTTCCATTGGTGCTTTAATTGAATGTCGGGGAAATCTAGATAAACATTATCATCTTCGGGATCTTCACTCTTTGTTACCAATAGGTAAGTTCTCAAAGATAATGCAGCTGCTATTGCTGGCTATTAAAAAGCATGATTGATATGTTAGTAGTTTATTCGTTATAGCAAAAAGCTCAGACTAACAGGTGCTAAAAAAAAGTTACTTACCTTGTTGTAAACAGCAGAATGTTCACCAAAAAGAATAACCTTACCAGGAGCGCTGGTAATAAACGGAAATTCGACCATCTCTGGAATGATGTTGAATGTTAAATGTGATTCAAGTAGAGTTGTCAGCACTGCATAGTGTAGGATTCATGATGCCTTGAGCCACGCGTTTGAAATCTCGTTCCGCAGATCTGTGCACCAGAATTTTTCACTTCCTGATATATTTATTATGCATGAAAAAAAAATTTTAGGATGCTAACTACTAATGATAGAAGATCTAAGTAGGTTTGATCTTGAAGCTAACATAACATTCGTTCTACATTAAAGACATGTCAGATTCACAGCCAGCAACAAAGGATCAGATTAAAGTAAGATTTTTCACACGAGATGAAGACGAATCATTACATTGCTCTCCAAATCCAATTTATATTCCCGTTACATTAAAAAGATTTGGTTTATCCGAAATTGTTAATCATCTATTAAAAACAGAAACCCCAGCTCCTTTTGAATTTTTGATTGATGGAACAATTTTAAAAACTGATATCCAAGATTACTTAGTCAAAAATGGACTGTCCACGGAAGCATTCTTGACACTTGAATATACTAGAGCAGTTCTTCCACCAAAATTCTTATCTAGTTTTAACAACGAAGACTGGATTTCTTCTATTGATTCTATAGGATCAATGGAGTTGGCAGGTGGCAATGGTGAAACGATATCAACTGCTCCAAAAATTTTAACTGGTTCTTATGATGGTATTGTTAGGATCTATAACTCTTCAGGAAAAGTGGAAACACAATTAGCTGGACATTCTCAACCAGTTAAAAGTGTCAAGTTTATAAGTCCGACTAGGTTTGTTACAGCTGGTATGGATAGAACCATTAGGTTGTGGAGATCTGGTGTTATAAGTGACGAAGATATCGACAAAGATACACAAAATGGTAGTACGTTCGCTTTGTTAGACTACCACAAAAGCACAGTTTCTACATTAGATTTAAATCTTAAAACAAATAGGATACTTTCAGGTTCATATGATAATTCTATTGCTTTTTGGTCAACTAATCCTAAAGAAATGAATACTTCTGACCCAATAGATTCTAACGAAGTTTTATCATCAGCATCTAGAAAAAGAATGAAGCTTGCTATAAAAGATTCTACTATTAAAAGGAAAGCTCCTCTAGCGGTATTAGATTCGCATCACGCGCCTGTCGAAGGTGTTTTATTTGACATTAATGATTCAACAATTGCATACTCCGTATCTCAAGATCACACAATCAAAACTTGGGATCTTGTAACAGCACGCTGTGTGGATACAAAACAAACAAATTACTCTTTGCTTTCCTTTTTCGCTTTACCTAATATGAACCTTTTAGCAACCGGTTCTTCTGCAAGACATATAAATTTACATGATCCAAGAGCTTCGAAGGTGACAATTTCCCAATTGGTAGGACATACCAACTTTGTTGTCTCTTTAGCAACTACAGACAATGATTATATGCTTATTTCGGGATCACATGACGGAACTGCTAAGGTTTGGGATATCAGAGCTAATAAAGCAATGTACACCATCACAAGGAATTCAGAAGAACCAAAGAGTAAAGTTTTTGCTGTCAAGTGGGAAAAGGAGATTGGTATAATGAGTGCTGGTAGTGACAAGAAATTACAGATCAATTCTAGTGCCGAATTCAAATAGAGGTTCTATAGATAGTTGTAAAACATTTTTCATATATTAGATGATAGTTTTCATTTCAGCTTTTCAGCTGTCCACATTGTAACGTTATAGTAGCCCTGCCACAGACCCTCTGTATCCGTAAGATACCCTAAAAGTTTTGGCTTTTGTTCGTCGGTAAACTTCCACCCTATATTTTCGATCAGCATCTTAAGCTCCTCGTTAGAAACTTCAATTTTAGCTGCAGTTCCAAATTTTAGTGGGCCAACATTTATCCACCTAACTTTACCATTAAAGCCCTCTGAGATACGGTTTATTGCTTGAAGATACTCAATCAAATTTTCAGCTGTATCAAGAAAAAAACAAGTAACTAATACGAGATTCTGAGGAGACTCCGTAATTTTCAAATGCTTGGTGATATCAAACTTGGTGAAATCGCCGTGGTGAATGTTCAAAGACTGTGGTATTGTGACAGAGTGCTGAATTTCAACTGGTCTTATTTGATCCATTAAACTCATATGATTTGAATATGTATGCAAATAAGGGTAGACATTCAATTTTGACGAGGGATATTTTGAGTAGATAAACTCATTCATCAATACCATCAGCCAGGAGTACTCAACAGCGTGTACTGAGGAAAACTTCATCTCACTGGCAAGTGTATGCGCAACCCTTCCCAATCCAGAACCGGGAACAATAGCTAATGTCTGTGATGAATTTAAATCAGAGCATTGCTTTTTAATATATTTCAATAAAGGATCGATTTCTTGGCATGGTTTGATGGTCCAATCACGAGCATAATGGCAAATACTCTCTACAACACGGTAGTAATTGTTTCTTTTGTTCAGCTTGGCTTCATCTTCAACAGCTTTAAACTCAAAATCTTCAATTTTATACTTTTCAGTTGATTGGCTAATTATATATGACAAGATTTCATAGTTTTTCTCAAAGAACTTATCGACTGTATTAAGTTTTTTTGGATATTCTATTACTTGTGTGAGATTTTGTTGTAACAATGACATTTGCCTAAACAGAACTCGGCGCCTGTTATTCCATTGCTTTGCATGGGAAATATACATCTTCAAATCATAAACAGATGCAATTAAATCGTGTCGATCTTCTGTAAGGGTAAGTTGTTTAACTTCATTAATCTCGTATGCCATTCGGGCAATTCTTCTTTTGAGTGTTTGTAACATCTGTGTTTGGCCTAGAACTGAGGTAAATAGGAACGTGCAAACAATTAACGGTAGTTTTGACGTTGACGAAAAAAGACTCTTCAGAAGAAAATAAAGAACGACAATTCCAGATGCTCTTGATACAAGTATAGAAGATTCTTGTATAGTTTCCTTGCTAAGCTTGGCCGGAAACATAATGCTTTTTTGAAGTAAGGGTTGATGGAATACTTCATCATATTTTGATCCGACGACGGTGAATTTTTTTGATTTTCATGCAAACTGCATGAAGCCCATCTTTTCATAAAAAATCTTCACCCAATGAGTAGAATAATTGGTATTGGAACAGATGTGCACCATTTTAGTAGGGTACAGAATATTTTAAAAAGGAATGGACAACTTGCAGCATTTAAAACCAAAAGATTTACAGAACGAATACTAAATCCAACCTATGAGCTTCCATTGTTTCATCAATATGCTCAGAAAAACAACATTGAGGAATGTTCGAGGATATTGTCAACAGCTTGGTGTGTAAAAGAAGCTATATACAAAACATTAAACGATGCAGAGCAAGCCAGTTTTAGCATGAACTGTTGGTACAAAATTAATGACGAGAGAGGTCGACCTGTTATTGGAAATACACTCTCAATGATGAACGATGAATTTTTATGCAGTATAAGCCATGATGGAGATCTCATAACAGCTTTTGTATTGAGGCAACGAAAGGAAAATTGATTCGGTTGATTTATTAAAGTCTATAAAAGTTAAAAATAATCAATAACTAGCATTATAGCTTTGTATCTAAAATTAAAAGGAGCAAGCGAAAGCACCTCTATTCCCATTCAACAGTAGCAGGTGGCTTGGATGTAATATCGTAAGTAACTCTAGCAACACCATCAACCTCGTTAACAATTCTAGATGCAACTTTCTTTAAGAAAGCAGCTTCAAAAACAAACCAATCAGCGGTCATGAAATCAGTTGTTTCAATTGCTCTCAATGCAATAACCTGTTCGTAAGTTCTTTGATCACCGACAACACCAACGGATTTTACAGGTAATAAGGCAGCAAATGCTTGAGAAATTTTGTTGTATAGACCATGTGCTCTAATTTCCTCAATAAAGATGTAGTCAGCCTCTCTTGCAATTTTGACCTGAGATGGGGTAACTTCACCTAAAACTCTGATACCAATACCTGGACCTGGGAATGGGTGTCTCCATACTAATTCGTCTGGAATGCCTAAAATTTTACCAAGATTTCTAACTTCATCTTTGAAAAGTTCTCTTAATGGTTCAATTAGTTTTAACTTCATGTCATCAAGTAAACCACCAACATTATGATGAGTCTTGATGGTTTGGGATGGACCTTTGAAAGAAATGGATTCAATAACATCAGGGTATAAGGTACCTTGTAATAAGAATTCAATTTCGGAACCATCCTTTGGTTTAATTTCAGCAGCTACTCTTTCAAAAACATGAATAAAAGTGTTACCAATAATTTTCCTCTTTTTTTCTGGGTCAGTTATACCCTTCAAATTGTTCAAGAATTCGTCACCTGCTTCCACAACTGTAAGGTTAATACCTAAACCTTCATCTAAAGTCTTCTTCACTGTGACTGTTTCATTCTTTCTCATTAAACCATTGTCGACGTAGATAGCGTGGAATCTGTCACCAATTGCTTCTTTCATTAATTTAGCACCAACTGTAGAGTCAACACCACCAGAGACTGCACCAATAACTTCTGCTGTTGGACCAACCAATTGTCTGATTCTTTTAATTTCAGAATCAATAAAATTTTCCATAGTCCAGTTTTGTTTAGCATGACAGATTTCAACAGCAAAATTCTTTAATAAAATTTTACCTTGTAAAGAATGAGTAACTTCTGGGTGGAATTGAAGACCAAAAATTGGCTTTTCCATATGAGAAATACCAGCATAAGGAGAGTTGTCAGTGGATGCAACAGTCTTGAAACCAGTAGGTAAAGCGGTCAATTTATCATTGTGAGACATCCAAACTTGTGAATCGTTGACACCTTTGAATAAAGCACATGATTCGTCATCAACTTTAACAATAGCAGGACCATATTCTCTCTTTTCACCTCTACCAACACCTTTACCATTAATCCATGCTAATTCTTGCATACCATAACAAATACCCAGTACTGGAACATTCAGGTCAAAAACGGCTGGATCAACATGAGGTGCGCCTTCTTCATAAACAGAATATGGACCACCAGAAAGGATCACACCAGTTGGCTGGAAAGGCAACTCGCTAATCTTTTGAGTGCATGGTAACATCTCAGCATAGACATTGAATTCTCTCAATCTTCTAATAATTAAATGAGAATATTGTGAACCAAAATCCAAGACTAAAATGGTGTCGAAAATTTGATGTGCTGGAGCAACTTCTTCAGTAGACATGTTGGGATTAATGTTTGTTGGAAGGGTATCCTTGATTTACGAGAGCTACAAGCAATCAGTGCAAGAACTACCCCGAAGAAAGTAAGAAATATTATAAAAATACTTTGGAAAAAATTTTATCGACACTGCCTTCCGCAATCGCATAAATTACCTTTGGTGGAAAGAGTCAAACATCACTTTTTCACCTGGTAGGCTATGCTTTTCAAAACCTTACAAGATTGTTTACAAGAATTATAGATAACGTTGATTATCATGTAGACCCTTGTTCCCTTTATACATCAGAAGAAATGTTCAAAAATAATGCATCCCTATTTTTTTAATTTTTTTGAAAATGTTATCGTTAGTTTCTTTTTTGAACTTATTTTTCACTTTTTTATTTTAATCATTTTCTTATTTAGAGTTGTTTCAAGCTCTTATTACCTTTGCTACTTCTAGTTTAGAGCTATTTAGAAAACAGATATTCCACTCTATACAGTGATTTATGGATTATAGCATGTCAAACTTATGACACAATTCACTGTCGTGTATAAGCGCAACGCGTTAATTTTAATGTAACGATTTGATGATCCACCAAAAATGGATAACATCACTGCTTTATCAAAACACCACAATGAGAGGAGCATTAATTGTGATAGAAGGGTTAGATAGAACTGGAAAAACTACGCAAACTGAACTTTTGATTCAGAAGTTGCAAGAGCTGAATTTAAAAAATAAACTTATCAAGTTTCCAGAAAGAACTACTAACATTGGAAAGATTATAAACACATATCTTTCTGACAAATCGTTTGAATTAAACGATCAAGCAATCCATCTTTTATTTAGTGCAAATAGATGGGAGTTAGTTGATACTATCAAGAAGTGTCTAAGCGAGGGGGTCAATGTTTTACTTGACAGGTACGTCTATTCCGGTTGTGCTTATTCTTCAGCTAAAGGATTAGATTTTGAATGGTGTATGAGTCCTGATAAAGGATTACCGAAACCAGATGCAACGATATTTTTACAATTTAAAGATGGATCGAACTCCAATAGATCTGGTTTTGGGGATGAAAGATATGAGTTGATTGAATTTCAAAAGAAAGTGGAAATAGCGTTTACAAATTTTATTAAAAATGACGAATGGAAACCAATATCTGTGGATAATTTAAGTATAAATGAAGTTCACGCAAAAATATGGAAGGAAATAGAACCACTTGTATCAGGTATTGATTCAGAACTGGGATACTTCTAGATTTGAAACGTCAAAATTTATAATTTGATATACAGATTATACTATTAAAAATACATTGGTGGCTAAATGGAACATCAGTAAAACATGAAAGAAGGAAGGAGAAAAAAGAACGTTAAAATTTAATAATAATATTATTAGAACAAAAAAGGAACGACAATCAAGTAAAATATGTAAACTTCCGAACCACTAGGCGATATTTCTTCATTCAAACTATACAAACGCAAGGTTTGCATAAAGGGCTAAAATTGAAGTGAATAATGCATTAAGCAAAACCCAGTTACCGAAAACGTCTCTTAGTGTTAAAGTTGCAACGAACCAGAAATGTTTCATAGTAGCCACTGTAACGTTACCAAATGAAAAGGTATATTTGAGCTCATCAGTGACAGAACTAAAACCAATATCCGTTTTGAAAATAAGAATGGAAACAAACAATTTTGCTAATGCCTCAGTGAATGCGTCTCTGTCAAAATCGTAAGTGAAATTAACATAATAGGAGAAAAACACAGGGAAAACTTTAGCAGATAAGTACCAGAGTAAAGATGTCACACCGTTTTTAATACTAAAAGTTTCAGTTGACAAAACTGGCAAATTTAAGATTGAATTTGGTAAATATTGCACAACAGAAGATGGAAGGTAAGTATCAAGAGAAGTAAATGATGAAAGGGAATATAGCAAAAACGCAGATTCTAAACCAAATGCAATTTCATTAAGAGTATATGGATCTCCTAAGTAGTCTCTAATCTCATAATTCTTCAATTCCATATATTCTCTAACTGTACCATGTTGAACAGCTTTGACAAGATTGGTATAACATTCGAAATCAATATCATCCTCATCGTCATCTTCATCATCGTCATTACCATCTTCTTCATCATCTTCATTATCATCTTCGTCATCTTCAGCTTCTTCGGTTTCAACATCTTCATCTTCAATAACATCTATTTGTTTAACATCACCATCTTCGCCCTCGATATAGATGGTTGATTTCTTACCGGAACCAAGCTTTGAAACTGAAGCCAGTTCATAAAACTTAGAATTTTCATCAAATTCATCTGCATTTTTCACAAAGTATTCCTTGACAGTTTCATAAACATCTTTCTTTACCTTACAATCACTGACATCAATGTTGAGCTCTTCTGCAATCTCGAGCAATTGACCTTTAGTTTTCTTTGAGAGAGTTGACATTGTTTATGGTGTATAATAAATCTCCCAATATTAGCAACGGTTATTGAGCACTAAAACAAGATAACAGCAAAAACGCAACAAACAAACGTCGGAACTGTCATCGACGGGGTGTAAACAAAACAACTCCCATTTAAACAATTTAACATTTTTGTTGCGAAACATTGCCGCGCCTGTTTATCTTTTCCCCCTTCCGGTAATCGGTGAGAATACTTGTTTCAACTACCATTACACACTTTTGCGATATATCTCCTATACAACACGAATGTATTCGTTTATAGAACTTGGATAGCACCCAAAGACTAGCTTTAACATCATTTACTTCAGTTGATTGCCTTTGAATGCCCAATAATTTCGGCGCACAGGGTCCAATTTAGTTCCCAATAGTTCGATAACATCTTTCTGCTTTTCAGTTTCACCTTGTGTGTTATAAATATCACAGAGAAGCTCAAATGCTGGCACAGATACACGATATTTGTTCATGTCAAGTTGATCCGATGGAACATCTCTGCTATATTTATACACCAAGGAGGTGATAGATTCACTCAGTTTAGGTTCGCTGAGTTTGCACACACTGTATAAAAACTTCATGTAATTCCAGGATGATGGGTTGGTGATTGATTTCTCAACTCTTTTAGATGTGAAAGCTATTTCGTTCTTAACATCTTCAATATTCCACGACTTATCGCCAAAAATAACAAAATAACGGAAATTCCATGCAGAGTTATTCCTTACATCTAGATCAATTAACTTTTCAGTGTAACTCAACTCTTGACTTGATCTGAATTTGCCGAAAAATTGAACGATCCATCTTTTGTGAGACCAAACATGATAATTTTTTTCATCACTATCTAGCATTTGCTCAGTGATGCTATATTCGTCTTCCAAATCATATTTGTTTCGATCTCCTTGTAGCTGCGTACCTATTACCAATTTTATTATATTCTCCCTATAGTGCCAAATCTGGTAGTTTTTCTCGTTATTAATGGCCATTTCAGCACACCAACAAAGTTCCTCTTCTAATGTATATTCCAATTTCTTAACAAGCTCTTCAACAATTCGATATTTATACTCCCAAACTGTGTAATGTGCCGGTACCAATTTTATGGCTTCACACGCAACATACATCGCCCTTTTAGATAATTCGTTTTCCTTCATCAATCTCCTCAGGTAACCAAATACTGTTTTGAACTCTTCATCATACATAATTTTGCATAGTACAACATCATCAAGAGATTCGTTTTCTAAGGGTATTGGCGTAATATCATCAAAGCTGTATTCATCAGTATTCATCATAGACTTAGATTATCAATATCTTCAAAGCACTATCCTATAACAATCTGAATCTTAAAGGTGTAGTAAGTTCACTAGCTTTTCACTTCCAACAGGACTTTTCTGTTCAATGTTCGTCTCATCAGTTGCCTCAACTTCCCAATTGAGACATTTCAATGATGCGCACAATTTTTGTTCACACTCACACTGTGGACTCAACCTTTAATAACATAAAATACAATCAATATAATAATACACTTCAAATAACTACATTTTTGCTTTACAGTCATCACAGTACCACTCTCCCTTAGGTAACTCCTTTAAACCCGTACATGGTAAATGGAACCACTCTTTTACACAATTCTCACCATCACATCCAACCATCTCACCATACGATACCTGCTGACAATAACAATAAACAGGTTCAGTCTCAATAGCGGAATAAGTTGAATACTCCTTTTCATCTTTCTTTGCCCGACTTGAACGGGAAGCATCCGACACATTAACATTAGTTTTTGAAACATCGGTTTCTTTCTTACTATCCTTTTTCTTAGTCGTCTTACTCTTCTTTGCCTGGGAAGTATCAAGCGAGTTAGTATTGAATTTGGTGTTTCCAGCTGAATTTTGATTTAAGTAATCGTTTTCTGCCTTTCTCTTTTTCAAAGAAGAAGATGAAGGTGCTGTGACATCAACAAAAGTATTCTGTGATAATCTCTCCTTTTTAGCCTTTTTCTTGTTTAATGATGGTAAAGGACCTGGAGAATCTTCAGCACCTGTTGTACTGTCGTATTCTTCATCGCCATTTCTAGCCTTTTTAGCAGCAAGTGCTTCTCTTCTACTTTCACTTCGTTGTTGTTGTACGGTCTTTGGCTCACTAACTTTCATACAAGGTTCCCACATTGGTCCTATTCTAACAATCTCTGGAATTTCTACATTTGCAATTATCTCAAAGGAATCATCCAATTTTTTGACATATTTTTTAACTTGATCTGAGGCAATAGTTGCAACATGCATTTTCTCTTCTAAACATGGCATAATCTCTTGAATACATTCACGTATACGTGCAAGTAGCTTGCTTCTTTTAGGGTGATCATTTCTCATTTCAAGAAACCTCTTGATATATGCTTGAAGATGCGGAACCGTATAAACACATTTAGCTTCAATTTCTTTCAGTAATGTAAAATAGCTGATTATTCCTTTAGGAAATGCATTTAAAGTATCAGTGAATTCATTTAAGCCAAGACAAATATCTGCCGGGCGTGGATTGCGAATCAATGGAATGATTTGTTGTGCTTGTTGTTTTTGTTCATTAGCTTCTTTCTCTTTACGAGCCAAAATCCTTTGACTTTTATTCCTTGGAGGAAGAGACGCTGTAAGGGAAGTCATTAGTTTTGTACTTATTGGTATGAAGTTTTATGGATAACTAATGTTGGTTGTCGTAAATGAAGGCATCAATCCTAAAAATCTCAAATAAGTGACATCGGCCAGAGAGGCTCGGCAGTCCACAAATTTTTGAATTTTTCAAAGATCTTACGGTTACTGATTGTTATGTTCTGTTAGTGCTATTATACATGCATTCAACCATGTTACTGATAGGTCGAAATATTCGATCAACTTTTTTTTCAAAGAGAAACTTCAGTTGCATAAAACCAAATCAAAATGGATACAACTCAAACATCCCCTTAATCTCTCCTTTATTGAATCATCGAATGTTAGGAAAAGAACATTTTGATACAAACATCAATGAGGATACAGTTTTGGAACTACTGCAATCAATCACCAAGCAACCAGTGCTTTCATCAAAATATCCTTATTATAATTTAAAAAATTTGCGTACCAGTAATGTGCTTCCAAAACCAGATGATTTAACAAGCAATCTTTCACAATACATAACGGATATCACTTTAAAGGTATATCCCCGTGAAATGAAATATAAAGTTGATGCAATAGTAACAAACATACTTAGAACTCTCCCAGAAAAAATGTCTGAAGAAGATTATTTAAATGTGTTATTCTACTTTCATAAATCTTCTAATTTCAATATGCAATTTGAAACACTTGAAATTATGAAAGCTGAAACAAATTTCCGGCAGACTATTGATTTTGACAATATTTTACTTTCAAAAAGTTCTCGGCCAACAGTATATAAGTATTTAATTGAAAGGTTGGAAACTTTACAAGACAAGGGGGCTACAGCAAACACTAATACTTGGTACTATCTTTTTGACATATTTGAAAATCCCGAACCTAAACAACAAATGTTGAAACTAATGAATGATCTTGAAATTGATATAAAACCTATACTTTCTTCATTGTCACCACTTCTACCATTTTTTACCCGTGACCAGTTATTGGAGCTTTACAGAAGTGCAGGTTATAAAGGTGAAATCTCTGAGTTGCCTATACCACTTTTTAATCAACTTGCTCAGATTTATATCAAACAAGGCGAGTTGCAGGATTTATGGAACTTGATGGAAAGCAACCCAAAGTTAAAGAAGTTTTTTAGTCCATCCTTGTATGTTCATATAATATCCCATCTGCTCGAAAATGGTCAAGTTGGATTTGCATTTGCGTTTTCTAACTTATTTTTGCACAAGCTTAAGTTTTCTAAGAAGCTTTCTAAAAATATTTTGGAAAGTATGCTACTCAATAATTACTTGCCAACCGCAAAATACTTTGATAACTGGCTGAGCTTAACTAGAGCAATTTATCCCTCGTTTAATAAAAGAGATTCTATTTTTTTGAATGACAAAACCGTTTCACGTTTGAATGATTACTGCAAAATCCACAAACTTGAAAATAATTTTAAAACCAAATCACCAAAAGATATGAAATTGATGAAATTGATTAAAAATGAATTAGTCTGGAAGGATGGAAACCCAAAATTAATTTTATCAGAAAACACTTCTAAGTTCATCCAAGCAGCAAATGCTGTTAATCAATTTAAATAATTAGAGTCAAAATGTTTATTATCGAACGCTGTATATATACACTTGTCTATAGACTTTAAAGTATTAGTTGAAAGAAATGCACAAAAAAGAGATAATATACACGAGAAGCAAATATATTAAGCCGGTTTAAATTTTTTAGCAGGCTGTCCTAAATTGATATCAGGCAGGTCATTATTGACATCTAGAAGCTCGTTGGAGCTAGTCCTCTTCTTACCCATATAAATATCATCGTTCATACCCATCATTGGCGTTACAGCCGGCGTTTCAGTGTTAATGAATTGCTCCACATTGGTCATATCAATAGGTGTAGCACCAACACTTATATCCAACGGTTGTTGCAGGAAATCATCAACTTGAAAATCATCCATTGGAGGAATGTCGCCATCAGGATTTTCACTGTACTTTGAGATCCAATCGTTGACTTGTTTCAAGGCGCTTTGGTTTTTATGAAGCTGAGTATTTATATTTCCCATAATTTCTGAAGTTTTCACAGGGTTTGGTAATGGCCCTGGCTTATCTGCGACGTTTGTGGCTAAAGATGATTCTGTCAGCGGAATGCTTCGTACCTGTGATGCATCATTACCAATTAACTGATTGTTATTGGTGCTATTCATAATAGTATTTTTGCTATTTGATGATGAGGTGTTGTACGATGAAAGGTCGTATGATGATGATCCATCATAAGCATCCTGCTTTGTTCTTTGTAAAGAGTTAGTAGAAAATGATTGCGCTGAAGGCGCTGATTGGTTTCGTCTACCGTTTTGAATGATGGAGGTAGGCCCAGAATAATCTGAGAAGTGACGTGGAGTATCTACATAATCTGGAATATGTTGAATGTATCTTTTGTTATCAGAATTTCTATTTTCTGGCCCTCTATGAATTTCACGAATAGAAGAGTCCAGATTATCTGCACTAGATGCTTCAAATCCAGCTGTTTTCATACGTAATTCATTCGGAGATTTACTAGAAGAAGGAGTTGATGAAACAGAATTCCTGTCATTCGTTATCATTAAATGTTGTCTTGGCCCCGAATATTGTGCTAAAGAATCACCAGAATATTGTGAAGGTGTTTGAACATATTGACGATTTGTAGGGACCCCCACATCTCTATTTTTACTACCTCTAGTTTCGGAATAATTGGTATTGTAGTTGTACACTTGTGATTGTGGATGTTGTTGGTACTGCGAACTAACCATCATTGCATTGTTTTGTTGTAGATTCATATTATTATGCATGTTATTGTGCACATTTCCATTGTTGTAATATCCATAGTTATTAGAACGTTGTAAATTTCCAGCAAATTGAACCAAGTCACCAGGATTTGAGCTGTTCATTTGTTCAATTAAATTAGATGTGTTATTACCATATATACTGGCCAAAAATCTCATAATCTTGTCCAATGTCTCTAGCTGAATCTTATGACGCTCTCTTGCAATAAAACTTTCCTTCCATAATAATTCATTATCTTGTCTAACTCTTCGTAGATCTTCTGTTATCAAAAGTTGATTTCTTTTCAATTGTTCTAATTGTTCAAGTATTTTACGAACATCAGTATCATCTTCGTCATTTTTCTTTTTTCTCACAATATTATCCAATAAATCTTCTCTTCCTTTAATAAAGTTAGGATTTTCAAATTGCCATACTTCTTGCGTTTGTCCCATTGAACCTGCTGTGACATCTTGAACTTTATGCCAACCGTACATATTAAGTTGACGAACAAACGAAGCAAAATTAGATTGCTTATAATATTTAGGCAAAATAAGTTTGACAAATTTTTCAACATTCAAAACTTGCAATGCTTTACCATCTGGCATCCAAGTGATATATTCAGAATTTTTTGGATCATTTATTATTTCCCAAAGTTTAACTACAAAAGCAGGCCGTTTGGAACTAGCATTAGCTATCTTTTTGTTCGGTTTTTTAAATTTTGTAATTGCCTTGTTGTCAAGCTCTTTCAAACCCGGGGGCAAAGAATCAGTTAGTTCGGCTATTTTGTTCGACAAAATCTCATTTTCTATATTCATTTCATTGAATAATTCCTTGTGTTTGAGATGCTCTTCAAGGGGGGTTATTTTTGGAGAATCTTTAAAATTAGATAATGCAAAACTATCATTATTGTTACTTACCAGCTGCGTCGTAGGAACGTTGGCGCCGTTATTCATTGGAGTCATACCCTGCAAAAGTTGTGAAGTAGAAGTAGAACTTGCTGGTGACACAACTTCCGATACCTGTGGAAATTCATCATCTAGCTGAAGATTTGGTGTGCCCAGAGTGTGTTTTACTGGTGCAATCGTATTCTCATTGGATCCTACTTCTCTATTCTCAGTGCGAGATTCATTCATTGCCGCCAAGGACTGTTGACTATTACTTGCCATCACTAATATTGTTTTTCAAATTATTCTGAATATGTGTCTTAATTGCTCTTGTGTATACACTCTATGAAAGGTATTTGATTGTATATACCGCTCTATGTTTGTTAACCTGATGTGACGAAAATAAGCAATGGTCTATTCTTTCACAATATCTCTGTTCTTTAATTGATTTAAGACTATCTAGTAACAAGACGTATTTGATCTTCTGAGATTGTCGTGGCGCCTGGCAATATCCTTCCAATAAAGAACGTTCATGCAGGGTTGATACTGTGTGTTGTTAAACATGTGCGCAACGTTGAAATCAAAAACAAATTTTGGAAATCTCGTTTTTTCATGATTTATCTACATACGGAGCTATACTGAATTCGGATGCCACGGACTAACTATAGAGATATACGAAGTAGCTTTATTGTTTATTTCAGTTGCATCGGGCAGTGGAAGCGAATGATGTGTTAGTGGAACTTTCATAATAATCCATGTGAAAGACTTGATTGTACATTTTTTTTCATACAGACAAGCGCCAGTCACGTTTGTACAACCAAAGCTACTACAGCTTTCAATTGTCTTATATACATGTATTTGAATGATATGCTAAATCACTTATCCATTCAGTTAGGCTTTAAAGTAACTCCCACACCTGGGTTTAGAACACGTGCGGGGTCGACTGCAAGCTTAATTCTTCTAAGCAAAGATGTGTTAATATCATCTACATCTTCATCTGATGAATCTGAGACATAATATGTCTTGAAGAAAGAATTCTTAATATCTTCCTTCACAAGAACCACTCTTTTCAATTCGTTTTCTTTGTGCGAAAGAGGTCTAATTTGGTTTCTACTTCTCAAGTTAGACAGAGGAATTCTTTCTATTTTGTATTCATTAGGCACTTCTTCTCCATGTAAGAACTTTTTATTCAACTTTGCTATACTTTTATCATCAATTTTAAAAGCAGCAAAGGTAGAATAGTTACCATAGCGTTGGCTGATTTCGTTGCATCCATTGTTGTCGACCAATGAAATTTCTGGAGATAGCTTGATATCTTTTAAAATACCATTTAACTTCTCTAGATCATTTGCTCCAATCACAATCAAGTTATGACTTTCTTTGTAAGTTTCAATTTTGCCTTTTTCTATCATCACTTTTGTAACTATACATAGCTCATCTTGAAATCTAGAAAGAGTCTGAAAAATTCCATTGCTGGCATCATTCGGATCATTACTCGCCATTGTAATATTTCCATCTGGCAAAACACATTCAATTTCATCAATAACATTAATATCAAAGCAATTGTTAATTAATTTATTATTATTCCTTGGTAACTTTAAACCACACGATATGAAAAACAAATCTGTAGCACTCAAATTCCTTGTAAGATAATCAGAGACGCTCAAATGATTTTTCAGCTCTTCATCTTGAATGTTAAAAGTAGCCACTAGTTTATCAGTACTTGATTGATGTTTAAAATGTGAGAAATCGATCATAAAAGTCAAATCGTTGCTGTTTGCTTTAAAACTCTGTGTATACACCGGTACTTTGAATTCTTGACAGTTTTTCATGATCAAGGAAACATCTTCAGTAGTTTCCGGATACCAGGTAAAGCTTTTGTCTTTCCATTCTGCAGGGTCTTTTCCAAAAAAGACATCTGTCATTCCATCTGCAACATTCATAATTTCAGCAATATCCTTACTACAATAATCCTCATTGTAAAGTGCTTCATTTTTACCATACTTCACATCGACATCAATACCTTTCTGTTCCAAAATTCTCAAAGCACATCTTTTGAACATGTCATATTGCTTGTTTTCACGTTCTTTATCTTCCTTTTCAAAATCTTTTAAAACCTGAGCAGGAGTAATTGATCCTTCAGGAAATAATGTAGCAGGTGGAGAAGTTAATATCGTTGTTTTTCCTAATGTATACCCAGCACCCATAGCACCTACTATAAGAAACAACTGAAATGTGAATGACGAATCAAATGGAGAGCCTGACGATTTTTCGTTTTTGCTTGAACCTTTTGCAGAGGGTATCGATTTTGTTCCCGTCTTTGTAGGACCTGTTATAATGAATCTTCTCGATGATCCCACTTTAAAACATCTTTCCAGTCTAGATATAAATGGATTTCTCAACATTGTGAAAGCTGGCTGTTATGTGTGGTTTAGTTTAAGAGCTTCATGAAGTTATTTCTCGAAACAGATCTGAAATTCTCGACACCCAAATTATATACAGCTTTGTAGTATCAATTTCCTGTTATCAAGAGTTTCAACCTTAAATTCTATGTTAATTTTGGAACTGAAAGTTACTTTATAAATATTTATATATATACATGGAAGATCATCGAACTTTATAAACTATTTCATATTTTGCATGAAGTTATTCATCTTTATACGAGCAACATTTTGCTTCTTAATCAATTTTCTGTTATATCTAAACCAATCATCTTGCTTTAGCTGTTCCAACTGTAAGTCTTTGTCCAATAGGGTCCATAGCCATTCTGGATATTCTTCGTCTTTTTTAGCTAAAATAGGTTTTGCATTTTTATAGATGTTAAGATTGATCTTAGTACCTTCTTTGCAGGAAGATTCAAGTATAGCACAAGATGATGCAAATTTCCTAATAAACTGCTTAAACATGACCTTTAAAACTTGTTTCAGGAGAAATCTTGCCAACTCTGTCCTGGTCAACATCAACTTCATCATTTTTCATTCTTCAATGAACTTCATGGAATTCTCAAAGAAAAACCTTAGCGAAATTTCGCGATCACGTGAAAATACTCAATATCATAAATGAATACGTTGGCTACATTATTTATTATTATTATACAAGTTAGGGTTCAACCTGAAGATTTAGTTAATATTGTTACTTCCAGGGTAGTTCTTCTTTGTACATAACTAATTCAAAATCTTCTTTTTGTTCAAAATCTTTCAACAAAGCTCGTTCGGTCATCTCATTAATCGGTTTTTCTATAAAGTTACTCATATGCTTTGTGTCTATTCTGATATTTTGGAAATCACTTATAATTTTTTCGCATGTATTAATCTCTTTTATGCATGTAGATGTTATGTATTTTTCAACTTCTAGAAATATCTTTTGCTTTTCTGAATTTTGAAGTTCGTAAAACGCATAATATACTCTTTTTCGATGCCTTAGAAACAAGACAACAATCTTTTGTAAATCAATTCGTCTGTCTTGGGCATAGTTAAGTACCGCATAAGCTTCCCATATCTTGTTATTTAAAATCAAAGTTTCTATGACCGTGGCCCAGCAATCAGACGTTTCAAGTTCTTGGTGAAGTATTATTTGATTGATGGAAATAATACTATATTTGTTCAATGCCAATTGTTTTACAAATATTTCAAATATTTGCAACTTATCAAAAGTAGATGCTAGACCTTCTTTAATCATTTTTTTGAATATTTTATCAAAATCAAATCTTCTTTGGCTTACATTCAGAAACAATATATCCTCAATATATTGCCATTTCAAAAATTCATACGGGAAGCCCTCATTCATGATTGCTTTAAACGTAGCAAGCCGTTCCTTTGAAGGGTTCTTCAAAATACATACAAGAGCTCTTGTCCTTAAATCAGTAACTACATTCCATTCCTTTGTTCCGAGCCGTAGGTAAAGTTCTAACCAATATTTCCGCTGTCCGTGAGGTATCATATTGAGCTTGTATATAACTAAGTCTAGTGTATCCTTGTTTGGAAGTATCCCGAGATTTTCAAACTTTTTCAAAATCTTGAATATTCTTAATTGGTCGTTAAAATTACCAAAAAATTTGATAAATTCATGCATAATGTCAATGTCCAGCATTCCATCTAATTTATATAAATTTTCCAAAAGATCTGTAAGCTGATTATAGACTATTTGTTGCCTTCCTTTAGTATCGTAGTCAAACGATATTGAGTTAATATCTTGCAAATATTGCTTTAAAGACAGAAGCTCTAGATATTCTGGATACTCAGGAAGTTCAAAATTGTAGTTCCTAATCGTTTTCTCATTGCTAATAATATTTTGGAAAAAATTAATCCAATCCTTTTGGATGGTTTCTGCACTAGCTTTGACTCCATTTTGTCTTATTCGTTTTATTAACAATGTTTCATTAGGATTTTTTGTTAAAGCATTTACAGGATCAGATTTGGTCCGCCCATGCTTCAGTTCTTCTTCATCCTGTAGATAAGCTAACTCACTACTAAAGGGCAGTGTATTTTTATCTTCAATTGGAACTAAAGACCCATGATCTGATAATTTCAGCAACTGAAATTCGGAATCTTTAAATATGCTTTCATAATTCATGGTGTCTACTATTGATTTCTCATAATCTATTTCCTTGGTATATGATATTTCACTTGTGTAATTGATGCTATTGAAAAGATCAACTTTTTTCTTTTGTGCTCTAAAACTGGCAGAAGCCTGCATCCTCCGGCTTCTAGGGGTACATCGCACTAGACATGCCCGACCACAAAAACCATTAAGCAGCATTAGCTTAATAATGTTGGTTTAGCCTGGCTCCAGTCAGTAGTTTAAAGCTCGATTTGTTTCACTAACCGTTGAGAATAAAAAAATTATGATTTTGACATCTCGTCAGTCCCAATTTCATCTCCAGCAAGCCTCTTACAATCGAACAATATATAATCATATTATAGACAAGGCTGAATATAAGTAAACTATAAATCGAATTTATTTACTGAAGAGGTTCAGTTGAACTACTAAGTCTATTCAAATGAAGATACACATCTGTTCCATAGCCCTCCATACTAATTAGTTTCAAATCACCTGAAAAATATCTTGCATATAGTCGGGAATGTGGCAATCCAACACCTAATCCCATGAATGGAACTTTGTGATTCTGACCATCAAGCAAATCATCATCACCCATCGGTTTTTCCGCAGAGGTATAGAAATACGTCCAAATCAATGGAACCACTGATCTCGGAATTCCACCTCCTTCGTCTGAAACTTTAATTGTTATGTCTTCATCTCCCTTTGCTACAATAATCTTGATCGGTGGATAATTAATATCATCCAGATCAACATCCGGATTGAGTTTGGAATGGTGTTCAACGGTTGCTCTTAAACTATTTTTCAGTGTTTCAAATAACATATGAACCAAATGGCCTGGCACATATCTGAAGGTTAAATCGCTAGGACAGTATAACCTTACCTTAGGTACATCCATCATATGGTAATGCTCTTCACATGCAAACCTTGCCGCATCAACTGCATCCTCTATGACTTCTTTGATGTTACATTTAAGGGAAATGATACCAACGTAATCATCATTTTGCATATTCTTCTGCGATTGCAAATTCAAAGCAATAGTTTGTCCAATTAACATTCTAATTCCAATTCTACTCATGTAGAATCTGTCCAAAAATTGATTGATAGGACTGTTTAAATATTTGTAGTTATTTTTCTGCTTCCAATTTTGAACACCTCTAGCCAATGTGGAAACTGTTGCATCATGCCTTCTCTTAATTTTGGTCAATACACGTGTAACTTTAAGTATGTAATCACGCACTTCTTTAGGATAAACAATATCAGAAGGATAACTTTGGTAGTATGACTTGACACCAATTGGCTTGTTGAACTCTTCGATATCATTTTCATCTAAACTTTTGCTTTCTGTGGGTGCAACAAAGACTGAATTTAAATCAATGGGCCTTCTATGTCTTCTTCCAATGACGACACCATCGTCTTCAAAGAAAAACTCGTCAGATTCAGCAGCTGTTGCTTCTCTATATGCTTCATCAATATCCCAATCATTTTCATCTTTCTTATCTTTCAGCAACATATCTTTAAACTCATCACTAAGATTTGGCTCTTCAACTGCTATTAGTTCCTCAAAACTCTGGGCATACCAATCCCTCACGAGCTTTATTGATGGTTCGTCACTCAAGCCCATCGGTAAGTGCTCTAATTCTCTAACTCTATGACTTAATCGTATTGGAAGTTCGTGAACAGCAAAATATGAAGCATGAAATAGTGAACCTTGACTTGGTTTTGGACCGAATTGGACCATTTGTCGAAGAGAAACACCAGTCTGCGGCAGTTTTGCATATTTGTAGATTTGATGCCTGATCGCATGAGTCATTTTCCATGATGACATCTTGCTGTAAATATTGATATGTTACTTAGCAATTATGCTTTCAAAAATAAAAGCTAATGAAGAAATGGTGCAGTGAATATAGGTTTATGCACAGAACTTATCCATCACGTCGATTCTACCGGTGATTTCGCTAGGTTGCGCCGGAAGAACGGACTTTCCATTTCGAGACAGCCCAAATGGCCTGAGAAAAATACTCACTGCCTTTACTCATGATTTTACAAAATTCAATAAAGATTATCAATTATATATCGTACAAAGGGTCTAAAAGCATTATATATTCATCTCGCAACACCAACAACAGCAGTCATA
This sequence comes from Pichia norvegensis, assembly GCA_030570285.1. Lineage (NCBI taxonomy): Eukaryota > Fungi > Ascomycota > Pichiomycetes > Pichiales > Pichiaceae > Pichia > Pichia norvegensis. The sequence continues at coordinate 61,980 of JAJLVM010000199.1, forward strand.
ACGACGCCATTCACATCACTTATGAGATTTTCCATCCTTTCTCTACCATAGTTAAGATTTTCGTTAATCAAATTTGTAAATCGTTCTTTTCCTAGCATAAATGATCCCACATACTCACGAATTTTATCAAGGACAAGAGAGAAATAGTGTATGTTTTTAAACGTCAAAACATTCAAGTTATTTCCAACAACAAGGAGTAACAAGAAGAGCATACAAGGTAGCCAGAAAAACAGCAATTTCTTATCAGAGTTCAATGATTTACCTATCGTCATTGCCAATCTATCCACCTCACCATCCTTTTCCAAATCTTCATCTGTAACATCATTAAGAATAGAAGCTCTCATAGCATCAACTTTCTTGGTTTCAGATTGATCATCAGATTCTTCATTGGAGTAGCTGCGAAAGTTTATAAGAGCTCTCAATGAACCGCCATTTGGGAACAAATCATCATATGACGGCAATGGCTCATCTTCATCATATTCGTCATCATCGGATAAAATTTTGGTCTCATTAAGTTTACTCCTTATCGCATCTCTCATGGCAATCCATAATTTCACTCCAAAAGAGTTCGCAGAATTTGTAGACTTGCCTTTTTCAACACTACTTTCACTTTGGAAAGATGTATCTAACAATGAGTCATCATCCCCTTCATCATCAGCTTCAGAATCATAATCATAATCTTCGCAGCCGGATGTAAAAACATGATGAGAGCCATGATGTGGGTGTCTCAGACTTCTATGATTGATCTCATTATCATCATCTTCTGGTTCTATTGAAGCATCCGATAGTCTTCTTTCGCATATTTTGTTAATCAAATCTAAAACATTTGGATCAGAGATTTCACTCAATTGTAAGCCATTATCTAATTTATTGGAAGCATTTGCTTTGAATGTTATCAGGTAATTGATCATTTTTCTATTTCCAGAAATAAAAGAATAATGCAGAGGAGTGAATCCACTGTTGTCCTTGTAATGAATTCTGGAACCATTCTGAATCAAAAACTTCGCTAACTTATTATATTTGTAAAAACAGGCCAAATGTAACATTGTTTGACCTTCCGAATTACAAACCGCCCAATTTGGATTAGAAATCAACGAGTTTGGAATTTTGATCATGTTCAAAAACTTTATTAGAATTTCCTCATGATCAAGAGACGAGTTCGAGAGCTCCTTAATTTTATTTGAAGCCACGGCCATCCAGTTAAGTTGTAGTTGTTGACTTGAAGCTTGTTCAGGTGAATTTTGTGCGGTAGCATTAGATGAATTCGAAGAATCAATTTGATTATTGCCAACAATACGTTTTGCAATATTCTTAGCGTCTTCAAGTTTTCCATTCATTTTCAAACCAACAATTTGCAACGCTAGCTCAATTAATTGTCTATCTGTGTCATCAGTATAAGTGAAAATTTGGTGTGTACTACAACTTGCAATGTCGTTATTGTCTGGATCCTCAAATGTAACAAGAACAGGACCTGCTTGTGCAGCAGGAGGCAAATATGTAACAATAGTCGAATCAGACCAACACTGTGTGGCTAATGCAATATTGCTACCAAACTTGACGTTAAGACCTTGTTTAAAATTACTACCCAATAAAGTGATTTCAATACCTCCCCTGATGGGTCCTTGAGCTGGAATGATTCTTTTAATACTCGGCGTGTTTTCGTTGATAGGTTGTTGTTGTTGTTGCTGTTGATGATGAAGTGATCCGTGTTCCACACCTAAATTGTTTGTTGTTAACACTTTAGTATGATTTAAGGAATTGACATTTACCTGATCAACTTCCATCGAACCATCTGTGTTATATGGTGGTGTGGTTATACTGGTCATTTGATCATATGTTTTACGTTCAGGAGTCAATGAAAATACACTTGCAGCAGATGACATCATTTGCGCTTGAGGAGAAATTGCATCCGAACTTGCAGGAGATGGCTGTTCCTTTTTGATCAATTTTTCTGAAAGGTTGGTAGAGGAAGTAGATGGTAACCGCCTTTGGGAAACTGATTCATAGTATGTACTTTGAACATTACCAGCAGTTGGTTCTTGCGACTGCGACCATTGTCTTTTCTGCCTTTTAAGTTGTCTTGAATTTTCATCACCTAGTATCGAAGTAGGATCAAAAGAAAATATTGATGCAAACATACCTCTATTAGGTTTCTTAGCTTCAGTGCCACTGGATGATTTATTTAGTATGCTCATCACATTCAAGTTCGAAACTGATAGCGACGTCTTTCCAAAAATTTCATTAGCAACATGATTTTCGGTGTTAGAATTTTGGCTAATGACAGCTTGCGATGATGTTGCAGTTGTTGAAGGTGATAAATTAATATCGCTTGAAGAAACAGTAGCCTTAGCATCTCCTTTAGTACCTTCTATAGATTTCACCGACTTCTTCCTGTCCATAATCAAAATTGGTGTGGAACTAACCTTCCCAACAATATTTCCATCACCATCTTTTAAAAATATTGCTATTTTGAAACCTTCCAGTTCCTGATGATGTCTACAATAACAAACAATTCTAGAAAGAAGCTCCAGTTTTCTTTCCGAAATATCACTATTTGGCGGAGGAAAAGAAACAATTTGTTTGGTATTTAGAATGATTGCCCGTTTCGGCAAATTAAGATCCCAGTTGGAAAAATCATCAACCAATCCCGACTTTCTTCTGGAAGCTCTTTTTAATTCACGTCTCATACAACGCTTACAAACGTTGCAACTATTCAATCTTTTTTCTTTGGAGTTAGAAGAGTCAGAGCCGATGACAAACACATCCAAAAACAAAAGATGTTTTTTCAATGAATCGGGAATTGTGTTATCAGCTAATGTAAATCTTGGTTTTGTTACTGCGTCTCTCGGCACATGAAGTAAATATTGGGGAGGCGCAGGAGAGACGGAAAGTTCTAATTTTATTTGCGTTTCAACTCTGGAGTGTGTTGGTAAATCTTCTAGCTTTAACTTATATGGAAAATCATTTTCTGACTTATGAAAAGCGTCGGCATACTGCTGGGGTAAAGTGGTATATGTAACATCGTGATCATCCGCCGTACTTGTGACAGGTTGTTTAGTATAACAAAACTCTGTTTCTGAAGTGTGAACATATTTGGAATTAGGTTTTAAGCCAAACTTGACAGCCATAAGCTGCTCTTTTGCTTCTTCATAAAGTTTGAGCTCTTTTTGCAATGCTGCAGTCATCATTGGGTGATGTACCTGCTGGGCAATTTGATCATCCTTTGAACTGCTCAATTCTTTATTTTGTAGGCATTTTTGTTGTTCATGTTGATGTTGCTGTTGTTGCTGTTGTTGCTGTTGTTGCTGTTGTTGCTGTTGTTGATGTTGTTGATGTTGTTGCTGTTGTTGTTGTTGTTGTTGTTGTTGTTGTTGATGTTGTTGCTGTTGTTGTTGTTGTTGCTGTTGATGTTGTTGTTCTACTTGTTGTTGTTGTTGCAAGTTACTAATACCCTCACCAAAATCTGTAATATCATTTGGCTGCTGAAAATCTAAAAACTCATTGAAAACATCATCGTCAAACAACTGAATTTCTGAACCATTTTTCACATCTAAATCTCCTGGTTTTTGAGATTGCATTTCAAAATCGTTGATCAACTTTTCCATTGCAGCACTGTTTTGAGAGAGTTGATTTTTGATTTCAGGGTCAGTATCCCCGCTGGAAGCTGTCGTTTCGGTATCTAAATTAGCACAAGTCATGTGGCCAATGGGTATGTCCATGTCCATGTCAACGTCGAAGTCAGTTTCTTCCTTCTTGACATGATACGTTCCATTAATAAACGTCATCAAGGTATCCATTTTAATATATGTTTGGGTGTACAGTAGCTTGTTCTATTGCATAAATGGAAGACAAACCTTTCTAAAACACACATAATCAAACTTCCTCCCCTAAATGCTCAGCGCCACGAGGACGATCACGAGTCAGAATTTTCTGACTTTTTCTCGCCACAAAATCGCAAACAAAATTTTAGAAGAAAATAAATAAAACACAACTGGGTCTGTCCCTGTTCGGCCCACAGTAACACGAGTAGTGCAGAAAGTGGACATTTACAACTTAATGTTGTAGAAGATTGAAATTCTACCCAGTTCAATTACTCGTAATATTCCTATGACCTAATAATACAAAATATAAATAATCGTGTGGATGCTGAAATGAGGTGATAGTAAATGGTCAGAGTAGTTTTCTTTACCAGACTACGAGTCTTCTCTCTGCTCTCTTCGATAATTCCTCGAATCTCTGTCCCTATAATCTCTAGGATCTCTATCTCTATAATCTCTAGGTCCTCTGGATCTTCGATCTTCCCTTGGAGGACTTCTTGGATCATTACCACCAGGGTTATCTCTGGTAAATCTTGGTCTTCTTGAAACAGGTAGTCTTTTTGCACGTTGACAGTCTATACCTTTAATTATATCAATTGCAAGTCCATCATCTAAAATCTTTCCTTGGTTTATATCATCCAATACGTTTTCCATATCAGCAATTCTTCTAAAGGCAACAAATGCATATTGTTCGCCATCACTACGTCTAGGTGGTAGAACACTCACTTGTGCCAATGGTCCGTACTGTTCAAACAGTTCGGCAAGTCTCCGAGCACTTGTACCCTTCATAAAACCAGTAACATATAAGGTTGCTTTAGGAACATGATCTCTGGTTATAACATGAGATCCTGTCCTACTATCATCGTGTTTTCGTCTATCGATTTCCTTATGCCTGCTTCCTCGACGATCAGTCATTATCTCTTCCCTCGTAAAATCATTATTTGTATTTCTGAAGTCTGCTGTACTATTTCTTCGGTAATCTGGACTCCTACTCCTACTCCTACTCCTACTCCTACTTCTACTCCTACTTCTACTTCTACCTCCGCTCTGACTTCTATCTTTACGATTCCAATCGTAATCATCGTATTCTCTATTGTCATTTCTGTCTTTAGAGATTTCGTTTCTTCTTTGGAAAAACAGATCTCCACCAGCACTATTATCTGTAGATCCTACTCCTGTATCCATTCTTGAAGAAACCCCGTTTACTTCCTCATAAGTCCTATTCATTTCCATAATTTTAATCAAAGAATGACTAAGTATGATCGTTTTAGTGAGCGTGCTGTTTTAATCTTCCGATCTCTGGTATCGGTTCTTCCATATATTGTCCCGTCTTCTCGCTCTGAGATTACTGCTGTTTTAGGAAATTAACATTTTTTTCACTCATTTAAAAACTTTTTTTCAAGTGTTAGGCAAAACTACTATAAATTATTGAAGGATAAGCAAAAATGAAAGATCAAATTCAATTTAGAATAATAGCAGGATCTTATGAACACTCACTATTGTGTTTATCAGTGACGATTCCAATTTTATCAGAGGAAGAGAAAAAGGAAGAAAAACCACCAAGAACTTCTCATTTTCAGCCGATATTTCATTTTTCTGCTCATTCGTTGTCGATCAGAACACTTGATATTGCTAAAAGATATTTGGTAACAGGATCTAACGACGAACATATTAGAATTTATGATTTACAAAAGAGAAAGGAATTAGGTACTTTATTACAACATCAAGGTTCAATCACTAAATTATATTTTTCCAATGAAACGGACAACAATATTAATGACGATGAAAATAATGACGAGGGAGAAAATTCAGGATCAACCTATCCATTGCATAAAAAGGGTAAATGGTTATTATCAGCTTCTGAAGATGGAACTATCATGATTTGGCGTACTAAAGATTGGGAAAAATTTGGTGTATTAAAAGGTCATCGTGGGTCTGTTGAAGACTTAGCTATTCACCCAACTGGTAGAATTGCAATTTCTGTTGGTGCAGATGCTACAATTAGATTATGGAATTTGATGACAGCTAAGAAGGCTGGATTGTTAAAAATTAAAGGTGCTTTATCTCGAGGCCAACTTGCGTCTTTTATTAAATTTAATTTGACAGGAGATCATTTTGTCATTGGATTTAGAGATAGATTAATGTTTTACAATACTAGAAAATCCGAAATGACTAATTTAGTAAGTACAAATAGGAAGGTAATTATGGATATTAATTTCATATTACACAATGGTGTTGAGTACATGATTGTGGCATTTAATGACGGTTCTCTAAATTTCTATGAATTTAATGAAAGCCTTTTCTTATCTAAAAATGTTACAGAAATAGATGGTGCAACTTTGGAAGATTTACCTGAACCAGCAATTAAATTACAAGGCCATGCTACACGTGTTAAAGGTTTTTCTATATTCAAAGAGATCAAGAATAGTAAACTTTACACTTATTTGGTTTCAATTTCTTCTGATGGTAATGTTGTTGTTTGGGATTTGTCTAGTGATAAAATTGATCAGGTTGCAGTTTATTCAACAGGTGAAAGGTTGAATGTTGTTGGAACTATCCAAGAATCAATTGAAAAGGCAAGTACAATGAAACCAATCTATAATCCAGATGATGTTGATATAAAAGATGGTGCAACAGATAGTGAATTTGAATCTGATGGTGAAAGCTTGGCACACCTTTTGAAAGGACGTAAAAAGAAGACATCTAATAAAAAGAAGAAGAAGTTACTTAAAGTTGAAGTAGAGAAATAGATAAACCTTGACATACTATATCCATTCATTCTAATAACTTTATCATTAGTTGAAAAATTAAATGTATAATATTATAAAAATATAGAAAAAAAAATCAGCAAATTATTTGTTCTACAAAGCGTTTCTATAGCTTAGACTTGTTTAATCTATTCACATGATGCTTAAATAAATCTTCTGCTCTCTTCCACACAGGTGCACTGCGTCTGTTTGGAAGTTGCTTTAATGAAGGCAGTAAATCTCTTGCAAAAAATTCGGAAGCTTCCCTTGGTAATAAGGAGGGTAAATGATCAATGGAACATACACTTAACTTTGGACCTTGAGTAGTATTTACGACAACGGTTGGATCATCAAATTGTGTAGCAACAGTGTAAACAGGAACTGGGTTATGTGGGTTAGTGGTATCTGCAGAAACATCAACAATGGTTCTTAACTTTCTGTCCTTCTTGTTCAAAAGTTCAAGATTAATGAATGGTGGAATAGGTTTGGACAAATAAATACAATTGATGAAAATATCAGCATCAGCAATTTCTTGAAATGGTCCACCTTTCTTAGTTTCATTAATATCCCACTTGACTAAATTGGATTCTGGGATACCAACTTTTTTGCATAAATCAATAGCACCTGAACCACATCTTCCTAATGCACCAATAATGAGAACAGTTGGGTATCTACCAGTTTTTGCATGTGCCTTAGATAACTCCTTCTTAACATCTGCAATCAATAAATCTTCATTAGGGTATGGTGTAACACCTGGAAGGTTTTCATTATCAGAATGTAATTGTTTAAAAGACCAATCCAAAACACCAATTGCTGCACCTGCAAAACCTGCGTAGTAACCAAATGCTGCAACTCTTCTACCTTGATCGTTCTCTAAGAATTCTAAATCATACAAAGTAGAGCCTCCTCTTGGGAATCTAGCTAGAACATCTTCCCATCCAGCTTGGTTTTTATAACAATGTGCAAATTGGATATGATCGTGGACAAGTGGGAACGTTTCGTTTTCAGGTAACTCTTTCAATCCAATAACAATTCTGTCCTTTGGTGCATTCTTCCAAGATTCAAATGGAACAATTTTTGCACCAACAGCTCTATATTCATCAGTCTTGAAAGTAGATTGTGGAGCTTCCTCAACATAAATTTCAAAGTCACCAGTATCTAAAAGTTCCTTAACAGTTTTAGGAGTGAGTGCTGCTCTAGCTTCTCTTGGTTTGGTTTCTGCTCTTAAGTGAAGGATAACTTTGTTTGCCATGTCGTTATTAGTTGTATAAAATCTATGGAGTACAGAGTAAAAGAAAAAGAGACGAAAAGAAAGAACAAGTGTGGCAACTTTTCATCTCACTTTCTGGGGTGGCTATTTTTTTCTTTTATCTTTCAATAATGTCAATGAGTCTTAGAAATTACCATATGACTCTATCGACAATTGCCGTTTTTGTATTAAGCGCGCTCAAATTCCCGGTGGCTGACTTTTTTTCCTTCTTTCGGTCGCGACGGGGATTTTGCAACATGTTTCCACGAAATAATTCTCAAGTTCACAGATCTGGAAACATGGAAACAGGTGGCACATCACGTCAAAGACTGCATAGGTATGGCAAACGATAGCCCCAACAACTCTCTGTTGACTTTCTCTCCTTTACTGACTACTAAAAGGGTGAAAGATCATTTTGCAACGTCTCCTATTGCTTCTCATAGGCCGCACATCACAAATGTAAACAATACACATGGCCCTAATGTACATTCAAACTCTACAAATGTTAACAGTCTAGGCATATCTAACACAGAATCTAGTTCTATAAATAAAGTAGCAAATAATTCATATCGTTCTAATTTTCTCACAATAAATAATTCACAGATCCATCAATCTTCACCGCAGAACTCAAGAATTTTGAGTGATTCAAAGGAATTAGAAAAAAACCTAAATATACCGGACGAAGATTCTTCAATCAATCTGACTTCGAATAATGACATCAAAGGATCATCAAATTTGAACAATGAATTATCATCCATTGTAGAATTCAATCAGCCACTTACTGGTGCCGATAAATTACGGTTATGGAGGCATGACGCGTTACTTCAACATCATTATAAGACTGCAATTTATATTGGAGATAAAATTCTATCTCTGACAAACGATCCCAATGATGCCTTCTGGCTTGCACAAGCACATTATAACCGTGGTGACTATCAGCTTGCTCGAAACTTACTTCTTGGACCCAGTTTTGAAAATTCAGTTGGCTGCAGGTATCTTGCTGGTTTGTGTCTTTATAATCTTGATAAACTTGAAGAAGCATTAGACATAATAGGAGAAGTTAATCCATTTAAAAAGGAACATTCTGTGAGAAATCCAGATGGTGGAATAAAACTTGAATCATCTATTTGTTACTTAAGAGGCCTTATCTACAATAAACAAAACAATTTTGAGCGTGCTAAAGATTGTTTTAAAGAATCTGTTTTGGTAGATGTCAAATGCTATGAAGCTTTTGATGCATTGATATCAAACCATCTTTTAACACCAGAAGAAGAGTGGGAATTGTTGAATAATCTTAACTTTGATGATGCTGATAATAATAATGAGTTTGTCAAATTGTTGTATACTACACACATCAACAAATATAGAAATCTTAACGTTTTTGAAGATGCTAGACAAAGATTAATTACAGAATATGATCTGAGTGACAATATTGATATCTTATTGAGCCAAGCGGAACTTTACTTTATTAAATGTAAATTTCAGCAATGTTTAGATCTATGCATGAAGATTATTGAAAGAGATGAACTCAATATATCCGCTTTATCGAATTCCTTAAGTTGCTTATACGAATTAGGTGGTAAAAACAAACTTTTTTTGCTTGCTCATAGATTGGCTGAAAATTATCCGAATCATTATATTACTTGGGTTGCTATTGGCATTTATTATTTTGCGATAAAACAAAATTCTGAAGCCAGAATGTTTTTCTCTAAGGCATCAATTATCAATCCGAATTTTGCTGCTGCTTGGATTGGCTTTGCTCATACTTTTGCTTCTGATGGTGAACACGAACAAGCAATAAGCGCATATGCTACTGCTTCTAGACTTTTCCCTGGAACACATCTACCAACATTATTTCTTGGAATGCAATATTTACAAATGAGCAATTATACTTTATCTTGGGAATACCTCAGTTATTCTTATTCAATTTGTCCAACAGATCCTCTTCTTTTAAATGAAATTGGAGTTCTCAATTACCATAAAAATGAACTTGATAAAGCAGAGCTGTATTTAAAGCGTGCATTAGTTTCTTGCAAAAACTCAGAATATGGATCTAAAGCTTGGTGTTCAATCCACTGTAATCTTGCACACGTGTTTAGAAGGATGAATTTACTTGATAAAGCTGTACGTCATTTGAATGAAGTTTTAAAAATTGCTAAACACGACTCCAGTATCTATTCCACTCTTGGTTTGATTCATTTGAAACAGGGAAGGATTGCCAATGCAATTGATTTTTTGCACACTGCTTTAACTATAACCCCAAATGATTCCATTGCAACAGATTTGCTTGAAAAAGCTTTAGATCTAAATATGAAAATTGCAAATAGAAAACTTTTAGATAAATCATTACAAGAACCGCCTAAGAGTATAAGGGGGACAACCAAAAAATTTGGAGATATTTTGAACTCCTTGAGCGGTTCAAGGAAGACTATAAACGATGAAATCGACGTCGATGATATTATGGATATAGAGAGCGAATAGTTTTGCTATAATACTTAAATTTCTATTTCTATTTAGTTGTTATTACATGACACTAGCAGTTGAAAGACTGCTCTGCTTGCTCTCTCAATAAAATCGACACTTGGACAATCGTGTGGTAGCATTTTAAATGTTTCATGAAATCCCATTTCAATTAATATGTTTGAACGCTCACTCGTTTGTAGCAACTTTTGATCTTCTAGGGTTCTTATCCTTGAAGATGAGACGTTTTCTCCATCACTATCAGCTGTTGTCAAATTAATTATGATCCATGCAATGCAAGTTTTAACTTCCCAAAATGACTCTTGTATATCACGAGTCTTCTGTTTCATCTGCAAAATATCAAGTAAATTTTTCATTAACTCATTATTTTTAATCATTGTAATCTTGTTCTCTACATTCAATGAGGAGAAATGAACAAGTGTATAGCACAAAGTGGTCGTTAAGATAAGATTACGGCTTTGATTCAAATGAATTCTAACGAACTCAACAAAATCAATAGTACCATCATCACTATATTGGGTGAACATTTCATAGACATAATTAGGATTCGAATTTGCAGTTTTTGTGGTTAGCATATTTCTTATAATGTTGAATGACTGAATCTGAATATTTACATTTTCATGATCACATAAACTGAATATTTTGTAAACCCCAATGATTTTTTCAAACTCTTGGAAAAAACTGACATCATTGGCAAACAAACCATTTCTTATAAACGACAATGCTGCTAAACATCTATCTGTCCGCAGAGAATCATCTTGCAAATACTTATAAGCGACTTTGACTATTTCATGAACGTTGAAATCTTCAGAAGAAGGCAAAAACTCGATTACTAAATTCGATAGTGTTCCCAAAACAATTGTTTCAAGTGCCATTTCTTTGTCCAAAAAGTACTCACCCATAGATATATCACAGAGCTGCTCAGAATCAATAAACAAAATATGGCTCAGAAGATTTATGTAGTTGTTTTTAATGAAAAACGTTCTCAGAAACGATGCTGATCTGGATAGACAACGCAACAAAATGCAAGCTGCTGTAACAATTTCAATTGATAACATAAAAGCTTTTCTATACATGGTTTCATGATTCCTAAAAGTCCACAATTTCAAAATCTCAACATGTTTTTCGAGTACCACTACCATTAGCTGATTTATTTTACTTTTAGTTATTGCCCATTTCGTTTTATCATCTATGCTTACCATATTACTCATGATGATCAAATATTTAGCAAAGCAAACTGAGTCAAAGCGAGAAATGTATCCTTTACTTAAACTAAAATTCGAATACCATTCGTCAATTTTCTGAACCATTTTTATGTCATTTAAATGTTTTGTTAAAACCGGATATTTGTTAACACAATCAGCCAACATTGATATAGGAAGTAAATCTAAAGGAATATGATGCGTTCTTGTATATTTTTCCAACACTTTATTACTTTCGAAAGGTTCGACGACCATGGAAATTAATGTAGGAAATATTAGTTCAAGTAAATCAGTTCGATTTTGCGTTATTCCAAGTTTGAACAATACAGTTATTGCACTCCATGATAAATAACTGAGATCGCTAGATGCAACAGTGATAAGAAAGGAAACATATTTGCTATCAAGGAATTTAACATCTTGCTGTTCACTAATAAAGCTAGCTGCGGTTACAAACAGTTGTTTTTCAAGATTTTTGCAAATAGCCAATAGTTGTCTTTCAACAGTTCCGCTATTATTATGGTGAATATTAGTATTACTGTAATCATCCTTGATCCCATGGTGAAAAAGATCATCAGTTTGAACAAACTTTCCCACATGATTTAGCAGCGTATTTAGCCTTGTATAATTTAGGTCATTTATTTTTATCTGAAGATGCATTGCGTAATCATAGAAGTAACCAGGATTATCTAGTTTATTTATATTTATAATATCCAGAAGAAACTCAGATAATTGTGCTTGTTTTGTCAAAACAAGTTCAGATAGGTCATATCTCTCAATATACTTGGTTATTTTCTTGATGTAGCAATGATTCAAGCTAGAATTTTTAAGGAAAACCAAGAGTTTTATAACAACATCCATTTCTTTTATGTTATCAGTAAAGTTCCAATTTTGAAAAATGTCAAGAAGCTGAGGAACAACAAATTCCTGCACGTTGTTCTCCTTGATGAGGCGCAACAATTCAGGAAACAGTAATATACTCTCGACCTCATTATTGTTACCCGAGTATTGATTGATTTTAGCTAAAGTGGCATTGACTTTCTGTAGCATATTATCGGAAACATCTATAGCATCATGACTTTCATACATATCCATTTCACTGCAGTTATTGTACAAGTAGAAACAAGTACCACTCCTGCAGGGATGGCGCATTATCAAAAATGAAACCGGAGCTTCCCATCTATCAATAGTCCACTTGCTGAGCCCCCGCGACAGTTTACGCAGTTTTAAATTCTTTGAAATTTTTCAAGTGTTAACACTTAAACGGAGACAATACGGTACCGGGTTTACAGTTTAGAGAACTAGTAAAAGCAAACACAATGCCGAGAGATCCCCTGATTGGTATTGTCGGTAAACCATCGAGTGGGAAATCCACTACGCTTAATTCTCTTACGGATGCAAACGCCAAAATGGGATCGTTCCCATTCACGACTATTGAACCTAACAGAGCGACTGGATATTTGAAAGTTGATTGTGCCTGTGCAAGATACGGGAAGGAGGAACTATGTAAACCTAACTATGGTTGGTGTGAAAACGGAAAGAGACATATACCTATTGATCTGTTAGATGTTGCAGGTTTGATCCCTGGTGCGTCTCAAGGTTTGGGATTAGGTAATAAATTCTTGGATGATTTAAGACACGCAGATGCATTAATTCATGTTGTGGACGTTTCTGGTACTACCGATGCAGAGGGTAAAACGACTAGAGGTTATGATCCTATTAAAGATATTGAATGGTTACAAGACGAGATCAGGTTGTGGATTGAAAATAATTTGAGTAAAAGATGGGGGTCAATTGTGAGACGTCATACGGCTACTAAGTCGACTATTGTTGAAACCTTACGTGCTCAATTTGGTGGTTATGGTGCAAATTTAAGTTTGGTGAAACAAGCAATTGATGATATTCCAAATTTACCACCATTGGAAGAGTGGGATAATGAATGGATTACAACTGTAGTTAAATCTTTTATGAAGTTTAAGTTCCCTACAGTGTTAGCGTTAAACAAGATTGATCATCCTGATGCAGACAAGAATGTCTCTAAAATTCTTTTGAAACATCCTGACACAAGAGCCGTTGTTACGAGTGCAATTACAGAAATTTTTTTGAGGAAACTGAAAAAGCAAAATTATATCAAGTACGAAGAAGGAACAGAATTTGTGGATACATACGAGGATTTAGGGGAAGAATCGGGATTAAAGCCACTTGACGAAAAGTTGCAGGAGAAAGTAGAAAATATTAGAGATTTAGTGCTATACCGATTTGGATCCACAGGTGTTGTGCAAGTGTTGCAGGAAGCTGCCAATGTTTTAGAATTAATACCCGTTTTCACTGTTAGAAATATTAATACCTTTACCGGCAACAGCGGTAATTACGTTTTCAGAGACTGCACGTTGTTTAAAAGAGGATCGAAAGTGGGTGACGTGGCAAGAAGTATTATGGGTGAGGTGACCATTGCAGCGATCGAAGGTGTTGGAGGTAAAAGAATTTCTCCAGATGATACGATAGATAATGGTAAGAACGATATTCTTTCCTTCAAAGTAGCACCAGGTGGTGTAGTTAGTCAGTAAGTTTGTGTAGAAACGTGTATTACATAACATTTTAGAAGACAATAGAGACCGCCACGTGACATGTTTTTTTCTCAGCATTTGAGGAAAGCCTGATGGATGACGTGTAAAGACTTGCTGGATGACTTTACTCCGACTACATTCTTTCTTCTTTAAACAACACAATGGCAGGACACACACCAAGGTGCATTCTTATTAGACACGGTCAGACCGAGTGGTCTAAGACGGGCCAATATACTTCAGTGACTGATCTTGCGCTCACTGAGTATGGTGTGAGACAGATGGAGATTACGCGTAGCAAGCTGATCAGCGAGACAGGCGAAGCACTAATTCATCCAGCTGATGTCAAATTGATCATTACTTCACCAAGGAAGCGTGCAATTCAAACGAAGGAGATTTTGTTTGGCAAACACGCAAGCGTAATTGATGAAGATGTTAGAGAGTGGGAGTATGGTGATTATGAAGGACTTTTGACGCGTGAGATACAGGATTTGAGAAAGGAACGTGGTCTTGAGAGTGAGAAATGGAATATTTGGGAGTACGGTTGCGAGAATGGTGAAGTTGCAAGTGATGTTACGAAAAGGGTTGATAGAATTATTGCTAAAATTAGAACAATTCATGCGGAGTACCTTGAACGTGGTGAGAGTTGTGATGTTGTTGTTGTTGCACACGGACACATTTTAAGATGTTTTGCAGCAAGATGGATTGATTTACCAATTAACAAGAATCCGAAATTTATGTTAGATGCTGGTGGAATCTGTGTTTTGAGTTACCAGCACCATAATATTGAAGAACCTGCGTTGTTTTTGACAGGTGCATTTACTGTACCTGTTGAGGAGGAAGGTAAAAGAATTTGATTAGTAAATATAGATTATATATATATATTGTTAAATCACCATTCGAATGGATCTGTGATGTAGCTCACAATTGTATCGTTATGAATGTTAGCTTGAAGTTCCACACATGTCTTTCTACAAATATCGTTGAACTTTGCAGGACCACAACAAACAACTGCAATTCTTCTCTTCCCGTAAGGGTAACTGGTTTCAATATTAGTTACTTTATCTTTGAGATACTGAGCAATATCGAGACGACCTGAATTGAGAGTACTATGCAAGTCGACTTCAACGTCCACGAGTGAACTTTCAGGTAAAATATCATTGATTTTCGACTTAAGGAATTCGAGTCTGTTGTTAAACCTGTCGGTATGCATTATGGAAAGTTTGACCGTATCATTTGGAAAACACTTTTCTCTTTTGTACTGTAGGAAATGGCTAAGATAGTTGAGAATGATGGTGTTACCGATACCACCAGTTAAAAGGATAACAAAATCATGATCGTCAAAAGTACTTGATTCGTAACTACCGTAAGGTCCTTCAAGGAAGGAGAAAATTTCAATTGGTTTAAAATTGTTAGCTTCAAGCTGTTTGTATATTTTACGGGTGGTACCCTTTTGAGCTTGAACGTAGAATGAGAAAGTGGATTGGTCAGACGCTGATTTTTCAATAACAACATGTTCATTTTTGAAACTGTCTTCAGAATCACTAGAAGATACATGATCTGTTTGTTCATGCCACTCAGCGACAGTGAATGGATGACTAGTGAAGAAAGGGTAGATTGTAGCAAAGTAAAGGTAGTAGTAGTTACCAATAGTGTTTTGCTTTGCATAAGGATAAGTGTAAGTGAGTTTCATTGTTCTTGATTCCTGGTCCACCAATTCAACTGTACATATTGAACGACATCCTTTAATCTTGATACAAATAATCTTGACCAATCTCATAACGATATCAAACGCCCAAACCGCGATTGCAGCATAGATCCAGTGCACGTAGCCATACTTAACATTGAAATGAATGTAAACGTGATAATAACACCCAACGATGAATAGTGCAGCTAAAACATAGTGGAAGAACATGAATATTTCATAAGAGAGTTGACGTAATTTAAGAACCGCTAGGACAGGCATGATGCTGCAGATAACTGTTGCAACAATCCCCCAAATGAAATACGGTTCAGCGGCTTCTTTTGCAAAAACGGATGCATTGTTTGGTTTGTGTAGGTACTTTGCAGTGTATATTATAGAATGAACAATTGCCTCTAATGCACAGATTATGGAGACGTGTCTATGGAAATGCTGGAAAGTCGAGTATGACCAACCGGTAAGCCATTGGTAGATATTGTTCCGTGAAGCAAAAAGAATGAGAACAGGAATGTTTGCAAATGAGAGAATACCTGTTCTGTTACCAACATACATGCACATTTGCAAGTACGTGTTGTGAGGGTACCAAACAAAGTCCCAGTATGCATGGTAAGGGACTGCACAGAATAAAATATTTATGATATAGTAAGCTGCTATTGCTAAAGTCACGATTCTTGGCGGTACAAAATCAATTGGAGTACCTTCGGAAAGAGATAACGGAACGGAACATTTCTCTTTAAACAATGCTGGGTAAAGAATGTTTTTTCTGAAAAAGACACGGACTGAAGTGGGTAAGACTTTCTCATCAAGGTGGAATTTTTCAACACAGTTGTAAAAGATTCCTGCAAAGACGAGTGCCCAAGTAATCATGATAAGTGTGAATCCCATTCTTGCAGCTGTAACTTCAGCGTTTTTAAAATTTTTGTTTGTAATGTATTTTTCCTGAAAAAGTTTATCGTCAACAAGCAAAGGATTTTCAAGGAACGGATCTTTCTGATCTGGAATATCATGTTCAGTAGGAGGACCGTTTGAAATTGCGTCAATAAAAGAAGTTGCGTTAACACCAGGTAATATTTTAGCCCAAGCGTTAACAAATTTTTTATTCGAAATGTTTGAAATTTCAAGACAATTGAGTTCCCAACACCAAGCTACACTAGCAATATAAGCGGCATTTGCAGCACGACATTGATTAGTAGTAACGTAGAGTGGACCAGTTGAAGATGATGCTGCCATATTCATCATACCTGAATGTGAAGTGGGTTCCTTTAAAGTTGAGCATGTTAACCGATATGATTTGAAATAACTGAGACATGCATTACCGCAAGCGTCTGGTGGGTAAAGTGTGTCTTGACCTAAACCTAGAAGAGCATCTGATGAAGTAGTTAAAAGGAGCAACGCAATCGAAAGGATGGAAAGTTTCATTTGATTGTTGTGTGGATAGATAGGTTCAACGATAGCATTTTAAGGTGAAATGAGTTGGTATAAATAGTAAATTTCTTTTAGGATGTGTGTAAGATTTGATAAATTGCTCGTTTTGAATTGGATAGTATGTTTGAATTGTTAAACAATGGTAACTAACAAACGGTTAATTTGCTCATTGCAATCGCGAAAAGGTTCCATAAGGGTCTATTAGATGAGAGATTTATGTTGCACGTTTCAACTGTGCTAGTAGTTCTTGCTGTTCAAACGAGAGGACACGTTGGTGTGAACGGTAGTTTGTTTTAAGCTTTGGCAGGATTGGTGTTTGTAGCTGAGTTGGAGAAGTTTCAAGCATTGAATCTGAACTTGTATCTTCGATGCGAGAATCATCGTGTATTGAAGAAGAATTGAGTTGTTGCTGAATTTCTTCTAATGTATTATTTGCAGAGTAGTTAAAATGATTGTTTGGATTGTAATCATCGTTTGCTACTGCGCGTAGGAGAGAATGTTTACGACGCAAGTTGGAAGTGTCTGCTTGTGGTGTCAGATTGATGGACAAGTTGAGGTTTGATTCTAAGTTTTTAAGAGAGAATGGGAGGGAGATTGAAGATTTGTAAGAGGTTGAGAATTTTTGATCTTCATGACTGGTATCTGGGTCCTTTAAATTCAAAGAATCGAAGGAGACATAGTTTGTCAACTGTTGTTGTGGCTGTGATTGTTGCTGTGGCTGCTGTTGTTGCTGCTGTTGCTGATTTTGACGTCTGGTATAAGTAGGTGAAGGACTTGTAGGGCTTGCAAGGATAATATCAGAGTTTTCTAGTGAGACATCAAGAGCAATATGAGATGATTGAGGTGTGAGGTTTTCTATAGAGAGGAGGAAGACACCACAAAGAACAAGAGCTATACCTAAGAGAAGTACTGTGAAACTGTATAGCGATAATTGAGACCATTGGTTAAAGAATATGAGTGAGTTAATCATACTTGTGATGTTGTAAATGAAGAAGATTAGTGGGTAAAGGATTGCAGTTGAAATGAGAGCAAGACTTTTGTTTAATAGATATAGTTGAGTCAAAGCTAGAGAAAAGAATATGGATAATAGTAGTAATATTTTTGGATCTAAAAGAGAGTTCCAATCTTTATTAAGGAAAGCAGTTGATAAGATTTGGATTGAAGATTTAGCTAGTAATAATGAGAAAGCGGAGAAAACAGCAGATATGAAAGCGTAGATATAACCATTGAAGATATTTTTGTAAGGTGAAGGTAGAGGTGAAGTCAATAGTAAAGTAGCTAAAGTTAGTAATATTATTATTAGAGAAACTGATAAGATCCATGCGATGAAGTAAGGATTTTTCAAAAGCAACCAAAACTGATGAAGATTGTAATCTATTTCAGAAAGTGAATTTCCAATATAAGCGATTGCTAGAGTTCCAAAGGCAATGTATAATGTTCCACGAAGAGAACCATTTGAGAATGGTTCATGTAACAAGATGCAACTGAAAAGTGTATTAAAGACAAGACCTATTGATTGAAGAGGCGAGAGTAAGATGAGTGGTAAAGAGTAGATTTGGATTGTAGATCCTAAAACGTTTGCAACTAGGAAAAGAACTAG
>JAJLVM010000200.1:0-77698 GCA_030570285.1 Pichia norvegensis
CCGTCTTTTTACCAATCTGGAAGATCACAAAGTCGTAATGCATCTGTTACATTCTTCTCCGAAGAACTGAACGATGAGCATACATTTAATGATATCCCATTGAACGAAGAGTTAGATGATTTTGATTATGATGAGCTTGATAGCAATATAGAGTTGTTAAACGACGAAAATTCGATCACATCAGATGCAGATATATGCATTCCTTCCAACGCAGAATCGCCTGATCCTTACTACTCTAGTTTAGGTAGAAACATAAATAGAGCAGATTCTCCTTTTTCTCCTGCTCCTAGGATAGAATACACAACATCGATTCCGGAGTTTTATGATACCGAAAAGTTAAGATATCCAAACAAATCGCCTCTGGATTACACTGATGAAGAGTTTGAAAGTATGAATCATTTTGAGTTTTTAAAAGATTTAAACTTTAGTCTTCCTCCATTATTACCAGTGTATTTAAACTCAAATCTCTTAAATGATTCCGCCGGTAAGAATTACAAGACATTCCCATACCAGTATCAGGCATCAACTGTACCTCATGTCAATGAAATATATCATTATAGAATAAATGATTTGAATACCATGGACAAATATAGCGCACATAAAGTATCTAGGCCTGTATTGAAGAGGGCTAACAGCTCCAACTCCTCGTCGTCTTCTACTTCCATGATTCATCAGAGAACAAACAAATCTAGCCCTGCTGGGAACAAGATGATTAACAAAGCCAGACTCCTACGAGAAAACAGCAATGGCAATGGTTCAAAATCCAAATTGAAGCATGCAGATAAGCTAAACCTCATAGAGAGAAATTTGATTCCGCATCATGTAATGCTAAATCATTTGATAACATGTAACTTGAATAAAGATGGATATATTACGAGTTCATGCATTACTCGATACAAAGGTAAGTTTATCACCCAAATAATGTATTTTTCAAACGATATGAATTGAAGTAATATTGATTTATAGCCGGCTATACTTGACCTTTAATATCAATTTTTCTAAACGCAGAATTTTTCAGCTGTTCCACTTTTAGTCGAGCCTGACTAGTATTAAAGAACGACTTTTGTTCGTTGACAAAATCATTTAAACCATTTGTAGACAAAAAACTGAATAGGTTTTCATCGCTATCAAAACACATTATCTTTTTGAGAAAATCTATAGGAAGTTGTTTGAAGCCAGTACATAAAGAGGCTAATGTACGTATATTTTCTCTTTCCATGATTGACAACAAAAACTTTGTAAAGAAAAACAATGGTCCGTGTTTAAGTAATAACGCTTTTTTGTCTGTGATTAGCAATCTTCTTTTATCTAAACCTTGGTCTAATATGGCATTTTCTTGTTCGCTGCTTTTAGATATGATTTCATTGACAATTGTAGATAAAAGATAGAAATCAGAGGTAAAAATTGCAATAAATATCTGCAAAGAATTACTTAAAAACTCACTTTCAGCATAGCTTCGATCAGTCTCCATCAGTTTGGCCTCCATTTCATGTATTTCGTTTCCATTATCGGTAAAAATGTAGTATAATACTCTGTAGGACATAAATTCTAACTTATTAGGCTTTTTCAAGTCTTCACGATCATATAATAATTTAAGCTGCGACTGACATTGATTAAATTCTCCCCAATCTCCATTTAAAATAGCAATTTTTGAGTGGAATTCGTATGCCATAATGGTAAAATCATTTTTAATATTCTGAACTGTCAAATCCTGTCTTAATGACTTACATTGGTCACATAAATAATTATATGAAGCTCCTTCAAAGTATTTGTCAAACAGCATCTGTAAAGTCTTCTTCAAAATATGCAAAGGTCTCACAGTTTCAGGCTTTGGTTGAGATGTCAATCTCAAGTATTTCTTCTCTAGTGACTGATTTTCCCCTACAATTGGCTCTGTTGAAACTGAATCATCAGACAAAGAAACATAAGTTGGGGTTGACAATTCCCTTTCAAAACGTTTGCTTCTTCCTTGTAACTTTTTCTTATTAGATATGCTTTCACCTTTCTTCACTGTAGATTTTACGGTCGGGGTGTTCACTTTCTGCTTTTTCAACTTTCCAATACTTTCACTAATACTAACGGGCCTTTTGGGTTTGATCACATCTGGTTCATTAGAATCATCGCTATCAGATTCAAGTTCGCCAAAGATATTACGTTTTTTTGGTTGCACCTTTTCTTCCTGATCTTTACTATCAATTTTTGATAAATCACAATGAAGTACTAATTTTGTCTTTTTCTGATCATTGAGAAAAGGAATCGCTTGTTTTGACCAGTCATTTTTAAGAATTTTGTCTTCTTTAATAGCTGTATTAATCAAACTTTTCATCTGATCTCTGAACAAGTTGTTTTCTTTGGAACTGAATTGTTTTTTGCTTGCTTCAGCGAAACACTTATTCACAAAGTCATGCAAAGAAGGTGGCCAATTTGATGGATCTTTCCATTTATTTAATGCAATTGTGTCTGTGCTTGATTTTATAGAACTCTTTGCTTTCTTAGAAGGCATTTGGGCTACTGCTTAATTGTGCTGAACTCAAAAGTGTGCCAGAATCTTTAAATTGTGAATCGAAACAGGTCCGACAAATTTTGTGTATAATAAAATATATGGTCACGTGATGTGGATACATAGAGCTACATCTAAAGCTGTTTGGAAAACAAGCAGAACAAAGTAGTAGATTCATAAGGCGTCACATTGAAGCTGACAGCGGCTTATGACTGGAATTTTCAGTTTTGATGAAGATGAGCTGTCATCGAATTTCAATAGTCAACTTAGATGCAGTACGACTTCCGCAGAGAATGAAAATAATGACCTCAATGAAGATGTAACCCATTTCAAAAAGTTTAGATCTGATAGTATTATTTCAGTCGGCCACATTGATAACAGAGAAGGAGAATCATATGAGGTCGAACTTGATGAGATTTATGAAGCTGAACAAGAAGATGAATCAAGACAAAACTCAAAGGTTATATCCAACGATATTGCGCTTCACGGCAAAAACCAAGAAGCACTAAAAGAACGAAGACCTTTAGTTACAGATTTTATCCCAATAAAGGTTTTGGGGAAAGGTTCATTTGGTAAAGTCATATTAGTAAAACATAAAATAACAGGAAAGCTTTATGCTCAGAAACAACTTAAAAAAGTCTCTATGATTGTTAATACCAAAAACTATGAACGGACGCTCACAGAACACACTATACTCAAGAAAATTTCACATCCCAATATTGTCAAATTATACTATGCTTTACAAGATTTTGATAAGGTTTATTTGCTTTTGGAGTATTTGGAAGGTGGTGAGTTGTTTTTCCACTTATCTCAAGAACGGATAATGAGTGAAAAGGTTGCTTGCTTTTACGTAGCCGAAATGATTTTGGCGTTGAGGCATCTTCATATAAATGCAGGAGTAATTTACAGAGATTTGAAACCTGAAAACTGCATGCTTAATAGAAAAGGTCACTTAGTTCTTACAGACTTTGGTTTGAGTAAAGTTGCTGATCAGTGTGATTCACTTGATGGTACAGCTCAATATATTGCGCCAGAAGTGATAAAGGGTGAAACGTATGATTCTAGATGTGATTGGTGGTCACTGGGTGCTGTTACATTTGATATGCTAACAGGCCAACCTCCGTTTACAGGTAATAATAATAAAAGAATTATGGAAAAAATAGTCTTCCAAAAAATAAGATATCCTTACTATCTTTCACAAATTGCGCAAGACTTTTTGGGTAAGTGTCTAAATAGGAATGTTGAGAAAAGAGCAAATATTGATGCAAAAACTATTTTTGAAAAAATTAAGGAGCATCAGTTCTTTAGATATATAAACTGGAAATATTTGGAAAATCAACAGGACGATCTGCTGCCGCCACCAATAATTCCAATTGTCAGTAATCCAGAGTTGGCTGAGAATTTTGATGATGAGTTCACATCACTTGGTATAACACCTCCAAATTCGCCAATATCAAGATTTATTTACGATAATATTGAAGAAAGTAGATCAAATAGTACGTCATCAATAATAAAAATACAAAAACCAGATACCAATGGAGATGTTTTGGAGTCAGTTTACTTTACCGATTTTTCGTACACTAGAAAAAACTGAGCAATTCTATATATTGTCGATGTAAATTAGCTATTTATTTGAATTAGGGTATGTGATTATGGTGCCTTCTTTAACATCATCTGTAGCATCTTTAAATCTGTCCTGGCTCTCGAGGTAAAACATCAGATCTCTCACTTGCTCTTTAAGATCCATGTTCTCTTTTCGCAAAATATCATTTTGTTGCTTGACTTCTTTTATAGTGCTGATAAATTTCTTATTAAGCTCAGTTAGCTTTGTGTTTTTTTCATTAAGGGTGGTAATATTGTTTTCGATAAGTTTAAGTCTTTCTTCATTTCTTTGATTGTTAGATCCTTGCATGTCCAGCTTCTTCTCAGCAATCTTAAGATTTTTAATGTAATTATCCTTTGCAGACAGTTCTTGATATAGATCTTCCATTTGTGACTCGTAATGTCTCCTCTGACTCTCCAATTGATCAATAAGCATTTTCGAATATTCAAATCCTATTTTATCAATTTTCTCGTCGTTTGATCTCTTGCTTTCGTCTCTTAATGGTAGTTCCACAATTTTTCCATCAGCCTCATTTTGAACCAACCTATGAACGTATCCATCTGCAGAATAATCCCAAACTCGTTGACTATTTGCTTCCATAGCAAAACAATGACCTGTTTGTTCCCAATGACCTATCGCGTGCTTTTCATGATATCTACCACATCCAACATTTCCGCAAATCAAACATATCCATAAATTTTCTGTAGAGTGACATACAGTACAACACTCTACTTGATTGTTTGCTGTATTCGATAACGAATCATTAATAAGAGTATTTGTTCGATTATTATAGGAAAGTTTGGATTTATCTTTGTTGGAGTATCGGCATACAGGACATGTATCATCTTTCCACTTAGAAAGACAGCTTGAGTGATATGTATGTTGACAAGGTATCGTAAATAAACCGCTAATTGTACTATCAAGTCTATCTAGACAAACAGGGCATGTTGCTAACTCGGTATAGTTATAAGATTTGTGATTTCTAGCAACCTTCTCATTGGTAAAAGGATCTTCAAGTAGATATGGCAAAGCATTGGTCAATTTTGCAATATCGTTATCGGGTCTTGATCTAAAGACGATTTCTTTTATTTCAACAACAGAGCACTTTTCAGGCTCAAAGGAATTGAAGTTCCTTCCTTGATATTTTCTTAAAAAAGGTTTCACATATTCAGGCGATCGAAATTTTATTAACAACATATAACGATTAGGGGATACGGATTTGACCATTCGAAGGTGAGATATTTTAGAAGAGTCGTCAGAGTCAAAAAAACCCAAAAGTAAATCGCTAGCCGTAAAATAGAAAGGTACTGCTAAAATTGCAACTGTGGTATTGTTTCCAGGAACTGAATTTAAATTTTTGCTGTCAATCATCGACTCATTCAAATGACCATCTGAATCTCTATAAAGTCGTACTATACCTGCACCAAGTAACTCCGCTTCTAATCTTTCCCCTGCTATCGATCTTTTATTTAATGTAGCCAGTGGTTTATTAGCGCTCATAATTAAATCTGTATCTATAGGGGTTATCTCTATAGTAGAAAATCGGTAATCAATAAATTTGGCGGATGTTTGTTCCTTATTTTGTCTTTGGTCTAAACTTTCAAGGTTTATTTTCTCCAGTTTCGGTGATTCTTCTCTCTCCAAAAATATATTGCTGCTCTTTGAAATCAGACTTATCCAATTACTTTGCTTCAATGATGTGAAAGGTGTAAGTTTTGCTTTACTTGATAAACTATGGATGTAACAATCACTGTATTTGCTTCGATGAGTTAAAAGTTTCTCCAAAGGGAAGTAATCAAAAACAATTGTATATTTCAAATTATCTCTTTCTAGTAAGGACATAATATCATCAATGAGCTTTCATTGATGTGTTTCTCAAATAGTAGTGGGTTACTTATCCTACGTACTAAGAACAAGGCTTCTTGCCCTGAACGATGGCAATCCTCAACTCTAGTGTAGTGTTGAAGCGATCTCGCCTGGCTAGAAAGTAAAGTCTAATGTCACGTGATCAACATAAGATAGTTTTCGTCGATTTTGGACAAATGGACAATACTTGCCATATAAGAGAGAATCTGTTTTAGAATCAGCTACATACAACAATGAGTGACGGTAATTCGGCTAAGAAACTTGCGGATCTTTTTAAGCAGCTTGCTGTTGAGGCAGAATCTGAACCCAAGCCAGATGCTCCTCCAAAGTCTATGGAAGAATATAAATTTTGGAAAACTCAGCCAGTTCCAAGGTTTGATGAGGAAGTTGAAGAAGATGGACCAATTGATTCTTCTAAAACTGTTGCAGATGTAAGAACAGAACCTTATCCAATTCATTCATCTTTTGAATGGGTTACTTTAGATCTCAACTCTGAAACTAATCTTGAACAGCTATACGATCTACTTTACGAACATTACGTAGAAGATCATGATGCCGCCTTTAGATTTGGATATACTAAGAATTTCTTCAATTGGGCATTGAAGCCACCAGGATGGAAACAGGAATGGCACATTGGTGTTCGTGCAAAAGATAGTGGAAAACTTGTTGCTTTCATTAGTGGTGTCCCATGTGATCTCAGCATAAGACAGAAAGAAATCAAAAGTGTTGAGATCAATTTCTTGTGTGTTCATAAACAACTCAGATCTAAAAGACTAGCACCATTGTTGATTAAGGAAGTTACTAGAAGAGTCAATTTGCATAACATATGGCAGGCACTCTTTACATCAGGTACCGTGTTGCCAAAACCAGTGGCTACTTGTAGATATGCTCATAGACCATTAAATTGGACAAAGTTGAACGAAGTTGGATTTAGTGCATTGCCTCAAGGTGAAACGAAAGCGAGTATGAATGCAAAATACGCTCTTGGAGGCACAATCAAAACAGCAGGATGGCGGCCTATGGAGGAGAAGGATGTTGATGAAGTTTATGAATTATATAATATCTGGAGAGCTAGATATAAGTTAACTCAAGTCATGCAGAAGGAGGAGGTAAGACATTGGATTTTTGGTGGCTCAAACCAGGATGGTAAGGTTGTTCACACTTTTGTTGTTGAGGATGAGGTTACAAAGAAAGTGACAGATTTCATTTCATACTATGTGCTCCCATTTACTGTGCTCCAAAACCCAAAACACAAGGAAATTGGAATTGCATATTTGTACTACTATGCATCTGATTCAAAATACATAGACGGTTCTACTGCTGACTCTAGCGATTTGCAAAAGAGATTAAAATCATTAGTTTATGATGCAATGGTAGAGGCAAAGAAAATGAATATTGACGTTTTCAATGCATTGAGTTCACAAGACAATAACTTGTTTTTTGAAGATTTGAAGTTTGGAGCCGGCGATGGTTTCTTAAACTATTACATTTTCAATTATAAAGCTGCCCACATGGACGGTGGCATTAATGAATCACATGAGTTCAGTGGCAAAACCAGTGATATCGGCGTTGTTCTTCTATGATATTTGGCAGTAATTATTTTGGTGTTATAACCGAATCATTAAAGGAAAGAAAGTATCAATTGGTAAATCTAGTAATATTACATATATTTAACTGAGCTGTCAGTACTATTTATGTCATGTTTAACTAAGCTATCAGTAGTACTAATATAGTTACCATATTTTATTGGCATCATTATCTCTGTCAATGCGCCCCGTAAATTGGACAAAAGAAGCATCATTTTCAACATCATGCAAATCATCACCATATTCAGAGTTGTTCTCGTTATATTCAATAACTCTAATAGCTGCATCTCTGCTTTCTAAAGATTCACGGCTATTCACTACTCTAAAATTAAGGTAGTCAACTGCATTCTGATCAAATCCAACTATAATGCCTTTGCATGGATCTAAAAGACATGGATGTGTGTAGCTAGAATTCTCTTCTCTTTGCTCCTCAATAGTGCTACATCTTCTAGTCCTGTTTGAATTGTCTCTCAGCACATTTTCAGAGAGCATGGTGACATCTAGATCACTGGCTGCGACATTAGATGAAGACTCTGCCGAGTCCAAATCAGAACTGGTATCTCCACTATTTTCTCTAGTACTTTCCTCAATAACTGACAAGTGACTGTCAGGAGAATTCATAATGACAGCATCACATTGTTCGTCACCATCAAGCAATCTATTAAAGCTCACCGTGCTAGATTTTCGATTCAAATCTTTTGGAGGAACTCCAGATGCAGTTAATAACCCGTTCAAACCATCATCAGATTCTGAATCGGCACTTTTTCCATGCGTCTTTATAGCATCAAGAGCAATATAATGCAATAATGGTTTATAATTTCTGTCAAAAAACATAAAAACAATAAATGTTGTAGGAAATAGGGGTAACATCAACCCTGCCAAAACAAAGGATTGCTCCAAAGCAAGGGATCCAAACATCTGTAGATGCAAAAAAAAGATGCCTAAACATATCCTTTTAAATATTATAGGCCAAGCTTTCCCAGTGCTATGATATGGATGAACTAAAGAGTACACGAGTTGATATTTGTAGGTGTAAAATCCTAATGTGAAGTATACTAATCCAGAAACTAAAATTTTAGTTGAAATGGCAGAGTAAAGAATAGTGATTATGAATATCATGATATGCTGTGGCAATATAAGGCCTAAATCAAATATTTGTGGCCGATATAAAGAATCTTTGAATAATCTGGGTGTTCTCTGTTTGTAGTTCATTACAAAATTCCAAAACAGCATAAAGAGATCACCAACTTGAAGCAGCTTAAAAGGAAACATTGTCAACCCTTGTAAAAGAATCAAATCAATGTAAAACAATGATAAAGATTTAATAGATGTTGCTAATAAAGGAGCTATTTTTGTGGTATCAGTTAAAAGAGCCTTATAGCTCGATAAAGTACCAAATAATGTAAAAACAAGGAAAAGATTGAAAAAAATGTACAGAAAGTTTTTCCGAATAACAGATATCTCAACATCTCCTTTTGATCCTAAACCTTGTAAGCTTGATAACTGAGAAATGACATATGGTAAAATCACATTTATAATTGTAAATAAATAAGTAGGTAGTAAACCAGTTACAACAGTCCTTATTTTATCGTGTTTTAACAAATAGTCACCAAATTCTTTCCATATCTTTCTTATCGAGTTGACATTAAGCAATGAAGTAATATACCTTATGGGAATTATCAATAAACAGCTGAACAAAATAATAATCAATTCAATGAAGTTTTTTCTGATAAATACCGCTTTAGAACTGAGTAATAAATTGTTCCAATTCACATCAAGTGGGGCAGGTGCAAGCTCTGTAACTAAAACAAATGCTTTAGGAGAGAAAACTGCCTGTGCAGCCATTTGGGCGTCAGTCACAGAATCCATTGTTATAAAAGCTTGAGGTAAAATCTTGAAATGTTGCTCTTTCAATGTCGCTATTTCTTGATCTAGCTTATTCAACTTCTCTATGTTTCTGTTGATGACGGTTTTTAATGATTTTACATTCTTAAAACAGCTCCTTTTTTTTTTATTCAGTTTTTCAATATCTATATTCAAAACGGAATACTTACCGTTTTGTTCAACTTCAGATGGGTCGTCAGTAGAGTCAGGATTATATACAATATCTTGTATTGTAGGTGGCTCGGTGATAAATTTAGTTTTTAAGTGAACTCTTTGTATATCCGCTGATCTGAACAAATCTATGTCCAACCCACATATATTCGAATAAAGCACCTCAAGTTTTTCAATCAATTGATGTCTCTTTTCTAACAGCTTAGTAAGTAAGGAATAATCATGAACAAAATTAATCTGATCTACTTTACCAACGTTCAAATCCTCTATATGTTTCTTCAATGCAACCTTGCTGCACATTTCATATGGAATATTTCTCACAAAGATTGTGCGATCTGTAATGGACCTTTGAGAACCCAAAAACATTTGCCGGACCTTTATTATATGATTCGTTTCTTTGAACAAAAAAAAGAAAATAATCGCAGTAAAAATGTAAGTGAATACGACTGAAATAGCTAAATATACCACAGGTTCAGAATTTTCATCATCATGGGACTTTGTAATATTGAAAAACTTGCTAAAATAATCTACTGAAGAATTATCTCTGTCAAACGATCCGACAAGTAAGTATCTTATAGGGCTGAGTATGCAAAGTCCTAAGACACTCAGAGCTATCAGAATTTTTATTGACATTTTGAAGAAGCAAAGGAAAACATAAGACTCTAGCCCAATTACTTGCAATAATTGTTCATTATTAATTGAGATTAAAACTTTGATCCAACTAAACATATCTTTGGGAAGTTTTTTTATCTTTGTATTTCGATAACTTCGTATTGAGTAAATTAATGGGAACTTATACCTGAAAAAGCAAAAAATTAAGAAGCACATAATCCCTAATGCAGAACAAACATATAATTGAACTTTGAAAAGTGTCTGCGTTTGTCTGCGTGGATCAAAAATGGGAGGCTGGTCATCTGAGGTTCCATTTCCAAATAGCACGGAATTCCAAAAATTAGATACCGTACTATTGTTTGCAATCATTGTTGAGTCGTTATGAGACAGTTGAATAACAGTTTGCCTCATATTGATTGGCGAGTTCATGATTGAAACAAAGTGAAAGGCAGTAGACTGAAGTAAGATATTATCTTGAAAAACAGCAAATGATGAAAAATTAAATTAAGGTTCCTGTTCAAAGAAAAAGCTTAACAAAACAGACTGAAACAAAGATGGGGGACGGTTTCCCTCTGATTTGATTGTGTGTGTTAATACTGCCGCATTGAGAAATCTTCGTGATCGCGTAACGCAATCAGAGAATTTCAATAAAATTTTGGGGTCGCGCAATGAATTTTTCAAATCAATTAAACCGTATTTTGACTTTACAGATTATCGTCGACAGAAAGTAAATCTAAACTTTCAGAGATTTGAGATTGTTCATTTCATTACCAAGGGAACTCATATACTTTTTGGTAATTTGAGGAGGGGTAATAAATCAAACTAGAAAAAAGCTTTATCCAAAAAATATTCACCTTTTAGCAATTTTCAAAAATCCACAGCTACTTTAGGTTTCTTTTCTCCATTTGTGTCTAACATTATGTCAGGGAAACAGAACACTACACCCAAGCCATCTAAAGATGATGCTCCAGAAAAGACTAAAGTACAATCCATTGCTCATCTGAATTATGTCTTCTTGGATTTAAGTGCTGATGATAAAAATATCAACGATCTCAGTCTCGCCAATGCTTCATTTAGTATAGTAGTAGCAAAAACTTTCGAAACGCTTGATCATAACACATTTGAGTTTGAGAAATCAAAGGACGGCTTTAAAACCGAATTTCAAAATTTTATTCAAAATCTTACTGATTCTATCTATGCACACTGTATTCAAAATGAAAAGAAGATTATATTTGTTGTAAGTTCAGGTTGGAACCTGAGGATTAGACTCATTAAGCTTGCAAAATCTTTAGAGGTACAGTTGCCAATTTATTTGGAATATCCTAGCTATTTTGACCTAAAGAAAGAGTATATAAAGTATGAAGAACATGTTAAGAAAGTCCCATTCAATTCTATTGACTATAAAAACACTACATTGGAATCGATGAGTAAGAGCTTAAATATTAATAATTTTGACAATAAAATAGAACAAATGGTTTTGATTGCCACTAAAATTAGTTCTGATGAAAACTCCGGTTGTATGCAAAATCCACATGACATGAATTTAGATCTAACGCAATTTTTCCTGGAACAATCTAAAATATTATACATGAGTAATCTTTCAAGTGATATAACACAAACAGAATTAGAGACGTTTTTTATAAAATTTAGCGGGAATGCTATTGCATTTTGGATGTTAAAGAACCCCATTTTACTTGATTCTTTTTCTACAGACAGCAATGGCAACAATTCAATTGAAACATCAAAAACATGTTCTGGATTTGTTATTTTTTCTAATCATGAAGATGCGACGGAAGCTCTTATATTCAATGGGGAGATGTTAAATGAGAGGCTTATAGAACTCCAACCATCATCTCTGGCTGTGCTTGATAAAGCAAGAGAAATTCTAACACCATTCCCATCATCCAAAAACAAACCAAGACCCGGTGATTGGAATTGTCCATCTTGTGGATTCTCTAACTTTCAAAGGAGAACTGCTTGTTTTAGGTGCACGTTTCCTGCGGCATCAGCTGCCACTGTTCAAGAGTCGTTGTATGGTGGAGATAACAATACCGATTCAAGCAATTCCAAACCTAGGAATGATCAACATTTGAATATCCCTTACGCAGGTTACTACAATAGCACAAATGGTATGAATACAAATTCAGTAAATACCATGAGTAACTATAATAATAACTATGGTAGCAATAACTACAACTATAATAACTTAAATGGAAACCAAAATAATAGCAATAGTTGTTATAGTAGTCGGCAGTCATCGAATGTTCCATTTCGTGCAGGTGATTGGAAGTGTCTTAATGAAGCATGTTGCTATCATAATTTTGCAAAGAATACCTGCTGTTTGAAATGTGGTGCTCCAAGAGTTCAGAGTGCTATAATAAACGGTCACCCACATGGACAATACAACAACGTTAATGAAAAGAGTAATTCAAAATTTAGCCGTAATTCATACATTATGGATTCTAACAATTCTTCGAGATCTGGGTCCATTCCCAACCAACTGAACCAAATCAATCAGAATCAAAATCAAAATGTTTCTCAGTTTAACAACTATAATAAATCCAAAAACAATGCCAACGAAATATTTATGAATTCGATGCCGAATACACCAAATGCTACACGTTCTGGAGTGGCAAGTTACACGAATAATTCTGCAAGTAATAGTACCGATTTTTTGGCTAGTAGAATTGGTAATCTATCTTTAAACAACAACAATACTGGTGGCAATAGTGTTGGAAGTAGCATAAGTGGTAGCAGTGGAATTCCGATGAATAATTCCGCTAAACTTGAATCGGTTAATCATAACATTAACTCTGGGGTTTCTGGTTTTAATACCATGAATACGCCTTTCAGTGTTGGATATGGTCTAGGAGGTGGAAATTCTTTGTTAGGGCTAGGATCAAATGATTTGGTTGGTATGAATAATTTTGAAACTGTATCTTCCTCAAATATGAACTATGAAGGATTGAATGGACTGGGTGGTTTGTCAAGTTTATCAGGAATTGGTAGTGGGTTGAATAAAATTAATGATTTGGGATTACCTTTGAGTTTAGATGGTATAAACATGGGTGTTAATTCAGGATTGAATATGAATTTGAACTTAGGAGGTTATGGGAACTATAACTTCAATAGTTTAGGAAATGATGCATTTGGCGTAAGAATGAATAGCTCACTTGGTGGATCCTTTAACTCACCTGCAGCTGCTTCAAGCACACCTCTCTCTGCATCAAATATAGATAACACAGTTAGAGCATCTAGTGATTATGAAAGAAAGGGTAGTAATTGATGTAATCCCTGGAAGGGAATTGTAATACTATGTATGGGATATTAAGTTATAGAGTTTAAGTATTTTGTTGATTAAAAACCGGTACTTCACATTCGCTGAGCCGAAAATGGATAATTTTTGAAGACGGAACTTCAAATTTAAATTTTTCTTGAAAATCATTGTGATTAATTTTTCTCGTCTGCACTTGAAAACAACGAAATCACTGGATATGTCGCTATTTGAAGTTGATGGATGGGGTCTTGAAAAGAAAAGAGTGAAATCTTTTGATGGCAAAAAGAAAAATAAAAAGAAGAATGGTGAAGAAGATGCGGGAAATGATAAAGCAACAGCTTCGAACTTAGGTTTAAAGATTGAAAAGAAGGTTAAAAAAAATAAAGTGGAGAAAAAGAGTGATGAGAAAAAAGATGATAAATCCGATGTAGTTGAAATATCAAAGAAATCTACAGTATCGTCAAAGAATGCAAAAAGAAGTGCTGATACAGTTGATGATGAAGATGAAGATGAAGATGAATCCAGATTTAACAAGAAACCAAGATCAGAAATCCCACCTGAAGTAACAAATGGTATTGATCCATCAAAGCTCACACCTCTTCAAAGAAAGATGTTAAATAAACTTAGTGGTTCTAGATTTCGTTGGATCAATGAACAATTGTATACGACTGATTCTTCAAGAGCACTTGAGATGATGAAGAAACAACCTGAACTTTATGAAGAATATCACAGAGGATTTGCATCACAAGTTGAATCATGGCCTGAAAATCCTGTTGATGTGTTTACACGTGAATTAGTGTATCGTGGTGTCAATAAGATGATAAGTGCACCTGGTGGTTTACCGGGAGTTACTATTGACGGTGAGCGTAAAGTAGTTGTTTCCGATATGGGATGTGGCGAAGCAAATCTTGCTATTAATATTGACAAATTTATGACTGATTATAAGAAGAATCAAAAAGAAGCTTTAAAAAAATTCAAGAAAAAATTCGGACATGCAAAAGATGTTGTATTGAAGAATAAAAAGCTAGCATTTCAAGTTCATAGTTTTGATTTGAAACAAATAAATGATAAGATTACTGTTGCTGATATAAAGAATGTCCCTTTAACAAATGAAAGCTGTAGCGTTGTCATTTTTTGCTTAAGTTTAATGGGAACAAACTTTTTGGATTTTATCAAGGAAGCTGACAGAATTTTGATAAAGGGGGGAGAGCTATGGATTACAGAAATTAAAAGTCGATTATCCGATCCTAAATGTACAGATTTTATCAAAGCCATTGAAAGTTTAGGTTTCAAATTAAGGAACTTTGATGATGCTAACAAGATGTTCACCAAATTTGAGTTCTACAAACCATTGAAATCTTCCAAAACTACTGAAATTGATAAAATAAGACAAGGTAAAGCCGAAGGTGTATGGTTGTTAAAACCATGTATTTATAAAAGAAGATAATAGGTATACTTTTCTAATACTATAAATTTATATAGATTTTTTTGGTCACGTGATTAAACTTGGATGCGACGAAATGGTGGAAATTTAAGGTCTCATATTTGTGGTCAACGGCATAAACTTTTGTCGCCTGATCCTCTTGATTCCGATGTTGCGTCAAGTTGGAAAGATGGTTACTAGAATTGGATATATTCCAGAACATTTTTCAACACCTATTGCATTTGCAAAGAAGTATGGATTTTATGAACAAAACGGGTTATCAGATTTTGAATTGATTCCATATCCTAGTGGATCCGGTCATTTGATTACGTCTTTGAAAAATAAGGAAATTGACATTGCTGTTGGATTAACGGAGGCATTTGTTAGAGGAATCAGTAATGGTGATTCTGAGTACAAGATTGTAGGAGAATACGTTGAATCACCTTTATGTTGGTCTATTTCCACAGGTATTAAGCGTGATGATTTAAAGTCAGTTGAAGATTTGAAGAAACTTGAAGAAGTTAACGTTGGTGTTTCAAGAATTGGATCTGGATCATACGTGATGTCTTTTGTTCTTGGATTACAAGAAAAATTCACAAAAAAATTTAGTTTCAAAGTCTTGAACACATTTGAAAACTTACGTGAGAGTGTAAACTGTGGTGAAACTGATATCTTTATGTGGGAGTACTTTACAACAAAAAAATACTATGATAATAGAGAAATTAAGAAAATTGGAGAAATTTATACACCATGGTCTTCATGGGTTATAACTGCTGGTTCTTCTGTTGAAGAATCTACCGTTGATGCATTCTTGAAAGGTACTCAAACAGGTATCGAATACTACAAACAACATGATGCAGAAGCTATTGACTATATTTTCAACAACCTTGACTACAACAATAAAAAAGACTTGCAAGAATGGGCTAAACGTGTTCAGTTTGCATCAGATGTTACCCATGTGCAATACGAGAAGAACATTGCAGCAACCATGGACATTCTCCTACAGGCAAACGTTCTTGAATCTGATGTCACCCCAGAGGTAGCAAGACAAAGATTGAAGAACAACGTATCCCACAATTGATGCAGCTATATACTCTATAGACAAGTGTAAAGCCCACCCCGTATTTCGCGAACACGTGCAACCGAAAAACTGAAAAGTGCATGTGAAAATTGCAGTATTTTCCAGCTTTGGTCCCTCTTGCGAGCATGTGAAAGCTGGCTGATGACAAAATACTCGGTGCCAACGTCTATAGCTTTTTTGTCATATTGCAGACACACATTGGCGTATAGCTAACCTTTGACTAAAGCTGAAACTTTCCAATACAGTGTTAAACCTCCAGTTCATGTCCTGTTTGTGGAATGAAAAATATGCCAGAAACCCCACACAATTTACCGCCGTTGCAGGATCTACAGCGGACACCTACGCTAGGCCATGCCGAAGTTCATCATATTGGAAGCTCTATTTCAAGATCAAACTCACCAAATATTGATTTTGACACAGCTGCATTTATGTTAATGTCCAATGACAACTCTGCAAGCGGTATCTCTAATATTGTAGCTGATAACACATTTTTGAATTCTCCGAAATTTCAGAATAGCAACAGTCATACATTTGGCACTAACAACAACATCCAACTAAATAATGAGCTTTTCCACACTATCAGCAGCGTAGATCCTAATATGAAATTACCTTCACTTCATATGAATCAAGCCAGCACACCACCTCCGTTATCAGCTACCACTCCAACTACAAGCAATTTTGATTTTGATTTAATAGGTCAGATGCTTATGTCTCCAAAGACGAACCAGCTGATTGATTCATCTTTAAATGCAAACTTACCATTTGCTGATGGATTGAACAATACATTATCGCGTGAGTTCCCTGTGTCTGCTTTGAATAGTCCGAACATCAATGGATGGAACTTTACTACGCAAAGCCCACAGCTACCAATTTATGCACCCTCGCCAACAAATAGTATTGGATTGATGAGTAATATGATACCAAAGTCACCTGTACCGTTATCATCTGCCACTATTGGTGTAGCACCGACGGCTATAGGTTTAGGAATGATTGATCATCATCCTCTACCTGGCTATAACAGTGGATTATTAAGTAACACAGAATCTATGGCATTAGAATCTTTTTTGGATTCCATTGCAAATGAAGGGCTGAAAAAAGAAAAGAAGAGGAAAAATGAAGCAAAGTTGAAAGAAGAAAATCCATTTTCAGATCAGGGTTTGAAGATCGAAAATAAAGTTGAGCCGTCAAAAAGGAAAAAGCAAAAAGTTAAGAAAGCAATCAGTAAGCCTATTTTCCAAAAAAATTCTAAACAGAAAAGTGTAAATAATGCAAATTTCCATGATTTAGAAGAGAAAAAAATGAAATCTAAAAAGGAGAGGCAAATAGCACATAACAAAACAGAACAAAGACGCAGAAATATGATCAAAGCTGCCTTTGAAAAACTACATGGTATGATTTTAAATTCACAGTTCGACTTGCAGGTCAAAGTCGAATCTGATCAGTTCAAAAAGAAACGTAAAAGAAAACCTGCAGCTAAACCAAGAACTCTTAAAAAGTATGAGGTCCTTCAACGATCAGTTCGTGAAATTCAGCTTCTCGTACAGCGAAATGCTGAACTTTACAAGCTATTAGACGAAACTGAAACTATTCAAAAAATTGATGAGATTGAATCTGATGAATTCAATAACAACAATGATGAAACTAATTGATCCGATGTGTATGGCGAGGGCCATATACTATTTGTAAAATAGATAAATAGAACAACATTCATTAATCGCATAGCAGATATGTAGAGTAAACGGAGGGCAGCGAGGCACGTCCGAAATTTCAGGCGAAGGATTATTTCATGCGGAGGTAAACAAAGACCTGCTTTGGACTAGACGTTTATAACTGCAAGGCAATGTACAACGGTAAAGGACTAGCAAAGTTGCCAGATGAAAACTGGCATTTTGATAAATACAGAGATCCTCATGAATTTCCAGCTTTAAGTTTCCCATCTGATGATGAATTTGATCAATCAGAGATTGGGAATGGATCATCATCAGCACATCTATCAGGCAAGGTGCCAAAGATTTCTGATGATGAGTTTAGGAAGCTTTTCCATCTACGCAATCAAAGGAAGAAAAGTGGATTATCAAATACAAATCCGTTAAATAATGTTCCACCTCTGGTTTTTAAAGAGAAATCCAATCTTCTGGATCTGAAGGATGAATCTAAATTTAAAGAAACTGAAAATATCGAGTCAAGGGAAAACAAACTACTAAGTGCATCAACACCTAAATTTAACACTTTTGTATCTGGAGATAAGGAAATTAATGAAAACTCAGGTGCAGACAAGAATTTAGCTGAATTATTGTCATCTACGAATTTAAATGGTGGAAACGATGGATCACAATTTTCCAAACTTTTAGAAAAAATTGAACAACAGGCGTTAAAAATAAACGAATTAGAAACTGAATTGAATAAAACAAGTATTCAAAAGAATAACTTTGAAATGGAAGTGGAAAGATTAGAGCATGATTTTTCTAATTTGCAAAAATCGGCATCAATGAAGGAAAATGAGATATCATATTTAAAAGACAGCAATTTGAATCTTCAAAAAACTTTTAGTGAATTACAATCTAAAAATTTAGAATTAGAACGTGAATTACTATTAAATACAGAAAATTCAGAGAAATGGAAAATTGAACTGACTAAGGAGAGGATGATGTTACGGAAGGAACGTGAATTAAACACATCATTAATATCAGACCATGAGGAGAAAATAGCTGAATTAAACAAGGAAAAGTCGAGTATATCAAGTGCATTAAGAATAACACAAGCAGAAAACAACGATTTGAATACCAATCTTGAATTTAAACAACAGGAATTTGCTACATTGAAATTGAAGTTTGATACAGCATTATCTGAGAGCACTGCAAAACTTCTTCAACTAGAGGAAGATTCTAGAAGGGAACATGAAAAGTATGAAAAATCTCTTGATAAATTTAACGAGATTTCTAGTAAGCATGAGGCGCTGGTTTTAGATCATAAAGATTTGGAAGAAAAGTACAATAAACTCAAAACTGAGAAACTTGGTTTGGAGGATAATTACAGTGCTTTGAGTAAAAAACAAGAACAAGTTTCAGTTGATGTGATAAAACTTAAAGCAGAGCTTTCAACTAAACTTCAAATAACCAAAGAAGAATTAGAGAAAGTTTCTAAAGAGAAGCATCAACTTGAAAATGTTAGAAATGAGCTAGAAAAAGAAGTTAACGATTATAAGAAGAGGTATGATGATTTGAAGAGTGAAATTTTAGGCACTGATCCAATTACTCAAGATAGATTTGGAGGATTTTATCAATTGTTAGAGATGGATAAAGTTGATAAACTAACGTTAACTGAATTGCAAAATATTGTTAAAAATATTTTAAAATCATTGAATATTAAATTCAGTGATTTAAAGGATAATGTTCTTTTCATTAGAGATGATATTTTTAAATTTTTTGCTGAAATTCATAGTATTTTGCATAGTTATGAATCCAATAAAATGATTGTTGTTGATAAATCTATTAAACCTGATTTATCTGATAAGGAAAGGCTTAAAGTTTGTATGGAAGTTTTGGTTCGAGATATCAAGAAACTGAAAGGATTAGAATAAGGTTTCAAGTATAAATCTTTGCTAGATAAATAAATAATTAATTAATGTAATATAATATAATATAATAAAAATAAAGCGAAAACTGTATTTATAAAGTCGTGTGTCATGATATTTTCAAAACTATAAAATGTGTTATATAAATGTTGATGCTATGAAACTAAGATAAAATCATGTCAATTATTTGAGGGAAGCCAAATCAATTGGACTACCTGGAGTTGCAATATGAGGATATAAGATATCAGTTAAGAATTCTGCTAATGGTTTCTTACCGGTTAATTCATCTTTTAAAGCTTGTGCAGCAATTTCGTATTTATTACCTGGCTTATGAGCAGACTTTGCAACTTCTTCATCAATTAATTGAGAAACAAATTCAGGTGTGATGGTCTTTCCTGTATCATCCATCTTTACAGCATGTTTACACCAAGACCATAATTGTAATCTTGAAACTTCAGCAGTTGCTGCATCTTCCATTAAGTTGTTAATTGGAACACAACCTAAACCTCTTAACCAAGATTCCATATAATTCAAACCAATAAAAATATTTGCACTTAAACCTTTCATTGTAATTTGACCACCTTCAATGTTAGTATCAACTAGATCACTCTCAGAGATAACATCACTTTTTTGAACAAATAATTGATTAGGTGTTGGCATATGTTTCTCAAAAACGGTAATTGCAGTTTCTAAAAGACCGGGATGTGCAATCCAAGTACCGTCATGGCCAGCCAAGACCTCCCTTAACTTATCCTTTGCAACTGCATCTAAAGCCTTTGCATTAGCTTCAGGATCATTCTTAATTGGAATAGTTGCCGCCATACCACCCATTGCATGTACACCTCTTTTATGACAAACTTTAATTAATTGTTTAACATAATTTCTCATAAATGGAACAGTCATTGTAACTTGTTGTCTATCTGGTAAAATTTTATCCTTTTGGTTTCTTAATCTTTTAATAGTTGAAAACATGTAATCCCATCTACCACAATTTAAACCAGAAGAATGTTCTCTTAATGCGTATAAAACTTCATCCAATTGATAAGAGATTGGTAATGTTTCAATTAAAACGGTTGCTCTAATTGTACCTCTTGGGATTTCAAGCATATCTTGAGCAACACAGAAAATATCATTCCATAATTTAGCTTCCAAATAATGTTCCATTTTTGGTA
Organism: Pichia norvegensis; assembly: GCA_030570285.1. NCBI lineage: Eukaryota > Fungi > Ascomycota > Pichiomycetes > Pichiales > Pichiaceae > Pichia > Pichia norvegensis. The sequence continues at coordinate 20,750 of JAJLVM010000200.1, forward strand.
AGTAGAAAAAAGGACCTAAACCTTGTTCAATCAAGACTTTAGCATTATGGAAGAAGAAAAGACCGAAATCCAAAATAGATGCTGAAATTGGTTCACCTGCAACTGTAATATGAGAATCAACCATGTGCCAACCTCTTGGTCTAACAATCATAACAGGTACTCTTCTACCTTCTCTGTTAATCTTATAACGTTTACCAGTTTGTTCATTGGTAAAGTCAAGTTTGTCTCTAATTGCATCATAAAGATTGACTTGACCATAAATCATATTAGACCAAGTTGGAGCACAAGAATCTTCAAAATCAGTCATATAAGTGTGAACATTGGTGTTGAAAGCATTGACAATCATTTTAGCATCTGGTGGACCAGTAATTTCGACTTTTCTACACATTAATTTTGGATGATTTGGTGAACATTTCCAATTTGGGTCGTTTCTAATATATTCAGTTTCCTTTAAAAAATGTAAAGATTCACCGTTATCCAATTTTTTCTGAACTTCTTGTCTATTTGCCAATAATTGCTTTCTAGTATCATTGAAAGCTCTGTGTAAAGTGACAACAAATTTCAAAGCTTCTTTAGTTAAAATATCTTGTGGTGTAGCTTCAGATAATAATGGTTTATTTGAAACTTCACCTAAAACTTGGACATCGTCCATGGAAGTTACATATAATTGAGCTGGAGTAGACATTGTGGAGAAAAAAGGTTGATTGAATAAGAATTAATTGTCTTTTGGATAAGAAACAAATTGAAAGAAAATGTCTGTGAGAAATCTAATCTACACGCAACAGGTTCAAAACACGGGGGAATTGAACCTTTTATAGGACAGGATCTATCTTACCACTTGCACCAGCATCACCCAGGTCCAAGATGCTCACAGGACCAAACGGAAATGTACGCGGGGCATGATAGGGCCTGCCCTTTCTCCGAAAAACCGGGCAGACCGGCCGTGGAGGCTCGGCTCCCTATTTTCAGGTCCTGGCTCAGCAATTCTGCGTGTAGCAGCATCCCGCGCAAACGCATTTCCATCCCACCGCGACAGTTCAGTGCACTGTGAGACAATTCAGAATTTGCAGCGAGAGCGTTCGGGACAGACTGCCCCCCGGGGAGAAAAATACCGCCCGTTTGCCCGGGGGACTGTGAGGGTGAGGAGTCTGACTGGGGTGGGCGTGGGGGTGACTCTGTTGGTTGATGACTCTCAGGATTGACTCGGGTTTAATCGTGAGAAATTTAATAGTCTACCCTGGCAATGGTGGAGGCTCGGCTGGGATCATATTCAGATCTCTCTCTTGCTAGATACAGAGTATATATACATACAGTATTCACTTTTACTAGTACTTATAAGACTTGACTCTGCTGAATACAAAGTCTTTCTCGTTCTCTCGGTTCAGAGAACTGTGGGTACGGTTCACCGTGTCGTAGAATCCAAGGTCAATCCATTGTAGCTTGTTGTGACGATGGTACTTACCCGAATTGACAATCTTAAACTTGTCGATAAATCTGTACTTTTCAACGGGTCCATCACAATTTGTCTCAACATCTCCATGCAATGATACAGTGTACGTACCAGCAAATACTCGCAGCCAACTGCGACCACTAAAATTATCAACAGGACTTTTGTTAGATCCATTTTCTTTCATTTCTGCTTCAAAGTCAAGATTCTCCTTCAAAAGCTCTTCATCTTCACTAACTTTATATCCTTTATGAAGTTTAGGTATCACTTTCTTTGGTTCTAATACTGTAATTATCTTCAAACATGTTCCATCAGCGTAAAATCGATAATATCGATAATATGAAATCATCCGATACGGTAATGTCCATGAATTGGAATTCTCACTACGAGCACCTTCCTTCATATAAGTAACCTTACTGATGTAAACGCCACGGTATTTCACAAATGGTCTCTCACTTAACATTTGATAGTAGTTATTACTCCATTGTGATTTAATCAGATATTTGAATTTCTCCTCATCATTATCGACATAATTTTGTCTCTCATATGCAAGTTGACACAATTTGCTCCATATAGATTGATCCAAAAAACCCACATATGCAAGCTTCTTACATGATATACTGAAATTAAGCCAACTAGGAGTATCTGTGACTAATAAAACATCCATTATTCGTAAAATCACTTCGTATGGTAGCTTCGTAAGATAAACCGGTTTTCCCTCATCCTCTGGTATATAATCACAACCCGAATAACTTTCTAAAAGTTTCAACAGCTGGGTTCGATTCAACTCCAATGGTTTGATTTCTGGATCAACAGGCGGAACCCTTTTCAGCCTTTCTTTAGCCTCAAGCAATCTCTGACTTTCTTCAATCTTCCATGACTCAAAAAACTTCTCTCTATATTTCAAATCAACCTTTTCATCGAGTTTAAAAGCTTTCCAATAGTAATCTGATGCATCACTCAATTGACCAATGGATTCTTTAGCTGATGCAATCTCAAATAAATCAAGCGCAATTTCTTCTCGGCTTTTCGTAGGGTGTTCATTAATCTCTTTAATAGACAAACCTTTTAACTCAGCTTCCAACTTTTCTGTATCAACAACAGTCATATTATATTGATGAAAAAGGTAGTGTTAAAAGAGGTGAAGAACACTTAACCGTCCCATCGATTTAGTAAGCAATTTTGATTCCACTTTGATAGCGCGTGAGTTAGATGATCTACTGATGGTCTACATAATGATAAGCATAAACTCTTGAATCCTACTAAAATTTTGTATCATAGAAAGAAAGAAGTTCATTACTTGCTGTATTTGTTAGACATATTGGTAATTGAGAAGTTTTCAAAGTTTTACCTCATTTTTTGATATTTTCTTTATCTGGAAACTAACATGAAACAAATTCAATTCAAGTTTGAAATTCCGCATACACAAAAATCGGACTCATCATTATTTTACGCAACTTAACAAATCAATTAACTTCCCCATTGTTGAATGATTTGACGTGTTCCAGTTTAGTCGTTAAATTTTGAAATCAATCTAGAAACATTCATTAAACGCAGAATTTTCTTTGTTAATGTGATCCTTTATTAATTTTCCGTAAAATATCTTAAATACAACACATTTCACTATGTTTCTATGACGGGTACTTTTATGATCTATTCTAATAGTTTTCTCAATAGATAATATTTACATAATGAGTAGTTTTGATGATGATATCAGACCTCTAAAAATGTTGTTAGCAGATATCTGTGAAAAGCACGGAATATATTTTATTGGCTTTTTCCAAAATCAAGCTAAATCATTTGAACATGTTATTACAGAAGGGATTGATCATACAACACCAAATGCATCTTTTGAAATTAGTAATTTAAATAATATCTCTAATAACTCAGATATCCAATATTTGGTTTCATCAATACTAAATCAATCCAAAATGGCAGCAACTTCCTCACCAAAATCTTTTAGAGAAAAAGAGAAAATTGACAGCTCTTTAAATATGTCAAATTACTCTTTATCTTCTAATTCAACGGGGAATGTTTCTGAAGCTGATAATTATAAAAAAATTATTATTGATCCTACTAACAAAGTTGATGTCAAAAATTATCTTTACAACTGCTTTGAAGAATTTCAACAAGTTCCATGCAAGCTCCTTGCAAAAGCATGGATCAGAATTATTGAACCGAAAAAGCAATCAACATACCCTTATAAAAATGGAGATAGTTCAAAACCTTACTGGTGGCCAGCTAGTTGTGTTCATAGAGAGCCCGATCATTTGAAAAAAGATGAAAGAATTAATCTTCTCATCAACATTTTGAGAGTTTTCAAACAAAAAGAAAAAGAGCTATCATACACAGCATCTTTTATAAGTGGCATTGGTGTCAAAGAATCAACAGGAGGGAAGGATGACTATAGTGAAAGGAAACTTGATCTTTTGAAAGAGATGTTTAGACTAGTGAATTCAGAAAATGCAAAAGATGCTAAGCCTTTGAAACTTATAAAACCTGGTAAAAAGTACTCTTCTAAATTTTACAAGAAAATTAATGATAGCAAAACTTCTGTTGTTTCAACGGAGACATCTTTTGATAAAACTCCAAAACAGAATGAGAGTGTATTGAGATTTTCTGACCTTCTGGCTACTCCACCTGTATCTTCAAAACAAAAAAGTGATAGAAGCTCAAAAGATACCAATGCAGATGCTTCAAGGCACTATATTGATTTAATGACATATACGTTAAACAAAGGCGGTGATGAAAGATTTCATCATTCCAATTTTGCTGATAATTCATATCACTCAGGTAATCCAATGTTATCTTCACCGTTTGTGTCTTCATCATCTGCTAATGAACCAAATAAATTTGTCAACGCTATGCGGACTCCACCACAGAGACGTATCAACAAGCTATTAGGCATTAATCAAAAGGAACATGATATTGATCCAAATTTCTATCTAGGGCCTTCACCTTCTTTAAACCTCACAGCCAATGCGTTAAGCAATTATCGCAATAAATCATTGACTCCGCTTAATAGCCATATCGACTATCAAGTATCACCACCACCTTCAGGGGTTTTTACAACTACAAAAGCATCACCATTAGGTGCTATCAATTCTTCCAAATTAAACAAATTAAACTCAAATCTTAATAAGGCAGTTTTCTCTAAACAAACGACAACTATCAAAACTTATTACACTTATCCAGATTCACAATCGAAATCTTATCAACGTCAAATTGAAGAGGATACCGACTATGAAGACATTGAAAATTAAATTTCTTTCTATTCGTACTTTATAACATTTTTACTTCCAAGTCTATATACCCCACCGAATTAACCCTATTTTTCCATACTTACAAGCAGAAATTAGAAAATCTAGGCTTCGTCAATTTGAAAAAAAAAAAGCAAAAAATAATAGATAGAAGTAACTCCCTATCAGGGGCTCGAACCCTGGACATTTCGGTCGACTTTTTTTATAAAATCTTAAAAGCCGAACGCTCTACCGACTGAGCTAACAGGGAATTTCTTGAAAACAAAATTTTTCAGTTTTACTCAAAGACGCTTAGTTTTCTTATTTTTTTACCAAAAAGTACGTTTGAAAACAATTTGACCAACTTGTTTTATGATCTTCAACTGGTCTTACAGCCATGCTAGTTGAAAGAAAAATAAGTATAAAAATCATTTTTTGGCAACTTTAAGTTTATCCCAAGCCTTTTGTATTGTTTATTACTATCTTTGTTAAATTTTAAAACCCCCTACAAAGTTATATTTCAAAAGTCTATACGATAAAGAAATATTCATTTAAGTTTTAATACAATAGACTTCAAAGTTTATCAGCATAACCTAACTGACTGAAGCCTGTGATAACATGACATTCGGCTAATGTAGGTGACATAGAATGTCTATGAAAGTTGTTCTTGGGTGCATCTGCTTGTTCTTTTCAAGCTATGCATATTAGTTCTTTTTATATACTTTGCTATGATAGCTAATATACATAAACAGCTACTGAAACTTAATATCCAGCACATACTCCCTCACTATGATAGTTCTATTTGATGGATTTTAAGCAACAAATCAGACAGTCCTTTCAAATACTATTGTAAACCAAACTTCCTGAAGAATGCTCTGATCCCCATCATTGCGTGATTCTTCAAGTAATAGGTTTTGTTGAAAAGATGTAATCGCTAGTGAAACATATAAAATAATACAAAACAATAAGTATAAAAGAGATTAAATAAAAACACGGTAAGAATAATCGTAGTGAAAAATAGGTATCAATGGATTTTTTTAGGTAGCAATTGAAGGCTTTTCATCAAACCTAATTTGCTCAATTGTAAACAACGAAACACAATCATTTTAATTGTCTGAGTCATCTTCACCGTTGAGGGAAGTTGGGATGTCATCACCAATAATGATAATAGTTTCTCCATCGTCAGAAGTGTAGTCTAAGTTGGCAAGACCAATTTGTTCATCTTCTAAGTCAACAACGACGACAATAGAATCTTGGAAGAAATCAAGACCTAAAACAACAGTCTCATTTGCTGAAGGCAAAATGGATAAAATGAAGGTTTCTGCATCATCAGAAATCTCATCTTCAATGTCGTAGTAAAATGAGTTGTTTGCAGAAGATTCCAAGACCTTGTAAGTATCATTGAACAAAATTGTATCATTTAAAGTTAGTGGAACAAGGAAGTTCTCAATTGAAACAGAGAAAACATCATCAGCAACACCAAACTGTAAAAAGAAGTCTGGTACTTCGTCAACAGTATATCTACCAAGATCTGCTGAGTAGCTAACCTCTGCAGTTTCATTCAATGCAGAAATGACGGTCTCTAAAACATCAGATGGCAATAATAAGTTTTTGATTGAAGTATCAATAACAGCTGTTAAGTTACTTGATGGAAGTGGGACATCAATGTCATCATCATCATCAGAGTAGGAAGTGTTAAAACCAGAAAGGGTGAATGCAATATCAGTAGTATTTTCTGCAAATGGAACCAATGTAAGATTGCCATCAATGTAAGAATAATCAATTGCACCAAAGATGATTGAGGATTCAAACGAGCTAAAAATGAGTTGATAAACTGCTTTGGAAATAGCACCATTCTTAGCAAGAAGTTCTGGATAAGAAGTAAATTCATCATTGGATTTACCGATACCGAAAACACCAATGTTTGAATCCGATGAATCTGCTACAGCAAAAGTCGCATTAATAGAGGTGCCATCAATTGTGATGGTATCATTTCCTAAGAAGCCAACAGCATAATCGGTAGAGTTGAAAACGTATAAGGAGTTGTTAAATGCAACAAATGTGTCAGAGGTAGAGTCATCAAAAACACCGAATAAGGAGCAGTCGCGTTCAAAGGTGTAAAGTAGGGTATCAACAGTAGATGAGTTTACTGCTGAGGTTGGGTTAGTGTAGTTGTTAGGAACAAAATCGTAAGTTGGAGTTGGAACAACGGTAGTTGAAGCAGCTGTTGAAACATCTCTCTTGAAATTGTTAAGCAAGTTGGAGGTGAAAACATCCCAACCGTGTACAGCACCGTGAGTAACATCACCGAAAACAGAAGTTGCACCAGTAGCAATTGTTTTACCGACTTCTGCACCAACAGAGGTAACGTCGGTAGCAATACGACCACCAATAGATGTAACATCGGTTGCGAATGCACCACCAACAGATGTAACGTCGGTAGCAAATTCTTCACCAATATGAGTAACAAAAGTGTAGACTCTACCACCAACAGAAGTTACTTTTGTTGCAAATTCTCTAGCGTCTGTTGCAACTTCAGTACCAATCATAACAGCTTTTGACGTGATTTTATCACCCAGAGAGTCATCAAGCTTTGGAATGTGGGTAATACTAGCAGTAGACAAGATGCCAACAAGCTCTTTAGTAGCAGATGCCTTTGCATCAGAGAAAGCGGATTGGAATTCCTCTTGTCTAACAGAAGCATAACTTGGGTAGTTAACAGAAGAGGTTGGTAAATCTTTGAGCACACTATCTGCACTTTGTTGGAAACCAAGTAAAGCAGATGCAGCTTGGTTTCTCAAGTTTTCACTAATATCTTCCCAAATTGAAGAATTAGAGAAACTGGTGTTAAACGAAGGAACGTATGCAAGACAATATTCGTTAATATCAGAATTGACCCAAATATCTGGAGTGTTGGTGTCTAATTTTAGTAATAATGTTTGATTGTTTGAACCTATGGTAACTTGAATAGCATTAAAACCAGGTCCTTCAAACAATTGCTGCTTGACATAACCAAGAGAATTGGAAGAAGAAGAAATTTCAGTCGTATTAACAAAACCGGAATCCAAAAGATCTTGTATATCACTTGCAACATCTCTTTTAGCAATCGGGGTTGCATCGACACATGCCAATAAAGCTGAAACTAAGAATGTGTTAACAAACATCTTTGTTACAGAATGAAATACTAAAGTAAGAAAGTGAAGGGAGAAAGAAAGAAGACCAAATATAATTAATACTGAAAAGAAGCAGGCACACTCGATGGCAAATTTGGAACGTAATAAGTCTGAAAGAATATTTTAAACATAGACTGACTAGCCAAATTGAAATCTTTTGAGAAACCTATTTAAGGAAACGTAGATGCCACATTCACCACAGTTGCAATCCACTCAGCTGCCAAACAACTTCTTTTCGGCCAATTCCCGATTTCTTATTCATCAGAGAATAATTAATTGGAAGTCTGGCCCAGCCAAATCTTTCTTGGCCTGTCCTTAGGACTGGCCAGTAAGTGTAAGTTTACGGCCCCCCACGAGCTGTCGTCAGGTGATAGTACAACATCCTTTCCCAATGAGGGAACCGAGATACTGGATTAGGCTCATCAAGAATTCCCGCAAATTCCGGACTCACAGCATGTTATCACGTGGGGCACAAGAATTGTAAACTTTATTTGAGTACAACTTTAAATTTACGAGTTTAGCTACCTGACAAACTTTGTTACTTATATATGGGGAAGCATCTTTCATCTACTTGTTAAACCACGAGGAGACTTCAGTTACTGCCCTGTGACTCCAATTAACATCGTCACGTACACTATCTAGTCCTTGTTTCAATCCTTTCTCGTAGCCGTTATTGTTTTTCGTTGAGAAAAATAGGTCAATATCTTTGTAAAGTTCATCAGACACTAGCTTTGGAACGAATCCCTTTATGACTCTATCTAAAGTCCACATTGAGACATCGTTACGGAACTTTGGATAATTGGCTTTAAAGAACTCCCAAAATGAAACTTTGGAGGCTTTGTTAGATGCTAATGGTAATGCCAAAAACTGGAAATCCATTTCTGGAACGCTACCATCAAAGAACAAATCCAAAATATCAGATAAATATGTATCAACACTACTCACAGACCCTAATGTTCTCAATGCTATTTCTCTAGACTCAATTGTACTTGGATCCTTCACCTCTTTCAGTAACGTCTTAAAAATTTCATCTTGGTATGGTGTGTTGTTGACAAAAAGTGTTTTGTAAACAGCTTGCTTAAGTTGTGGTTTGATATCTTTAGTTTTAAACATTTCTGTTGCAAGTGATACTGCCTGTTCAAGTTTTGTTAGTCCAGCCTGTTCAAATAGCAATACAAAAAGACGTTCTTCATTAAAATCAAGTTTTTCTTTATTCATTAACTCTTCAAATTTGCACTTGTATAAATCTCTAGCAAAGGCTGTTAATTGGTCAGCCAATTCTACATTTGAGAAAAGAACATTCTTTAGTGAATTTAATCTTGAAATAATTTGCGACCAAACCGCAATATTGTTTTCATCTTTCATCTCTGAAATCAATTCTAAAAATTGTGAGGTCTTCATAATACCTGCTCTGCAACCTGCACTCGTATCCGCAATTAATCCAATCTTATCCTTTGCAGATAATTGATCTAGGTTTCTCACAATGTTAGAGAAAAGTGATTCATCATAAAATACTCTATAGAAACCAGTGTTGTCCTTGTTAAGCTTTAAAAATTCATTATCTTTAATCAGAAGCACTTTTTCCTTTTCTGTCATGTCTTCAACATTTGGTACCCACCATGTAGTCAAATCATCTTCTGCGGTAATACCTTCTGTTAAGAATCTTTGCTGCTTTACAATTATATGTCCATTTGAAAGTTTATTAACTTTTAGATATGGATATCCAATAGCTCTGATCCATGGTTCAACCAATTTTGTGATATTCTTACCTGAAACTTCACTGATCGCATCCCATAAATCATCGGATTTGGCGTTTGCAAATGGATACTTCTTCAAATAATTGGATACACCCTTAAGGAAAAGCTTAACTCCAATAGATTCTGCAACCATTCTAACCACAGAAGCACCCTTTAAGTATGAAATTGCATCAAATATTTCATCAATTTCATTCGCATGATATACCTGAACTTCAATTGGATGAGAGTTCTTCAAGCTATCCAAATCAAGAGCAGTTTGCATTGATCCTGAAACAAAATCAGTAAAAACGTCCCATTCTGGATGCATGTCGTCAACACATAACCAACCCACGTAAGTTGCAAACGATTCATTCAACCAGAGATCAGACCACCAATTCATTGTGCAATAATTACCAAACCAAGAGTGAGCAATTTCATGTGAAACAACATATGAAACCTTCTGCTTGTACAATACACTAGAATTCTCAGGATCATACAATAGAGCAGTTGAACGGAAAGTCACAAGCCCCCAATTTTCCATCGCATTGGCACCAAACTGAGGAACAGCCAATAAATCAAGTTTTGGTAAAGGATAGTCAATGTCAAACACAGTCGATAAATAATCGACTGCTGAAACAGCCGTCTCTAATGCATATTTACCGGTATGAGACTGTCCCGGGACAGTGTAAACTCTAATTGGCAATTTGGCTCCATTATACTCACGAACAGTTTTTGTCTCAACATATTCAAATTCTCCAATCGCCCATGCAACCAAGTATGTTGACATTTTTGGACTTGTTTCAAATTTAAATGTTTTTGTCTTTGCTTCAACATTATGTATCTCTGATGCACATGGCATGTTTGACAATGCTTGCAATGAATCAGGCACCTCCAAATTTACAGAAAATTCTGCCTTAGCATTAGGTTCATCATAACATGGGAATGCAGATCTTGCATCTGTAGATTCGAATTGTGTGGTTAAAATATACTTGATTTCACCTTGTTCGTCCTTGTAGTTAGAAATGTACAAACCAGCCATATCAGTTCGAATGATACCAGAATAGTCAACAGTCAATTGAACTTGTTCATCAAAATCTGGATCAATACTTTCCTCAAATTTGATTTCGACAGTTTCGTTTTCGTCATTTTTAGTAATTTCTGAAGCCTTTTGTACTAGTTCTCCTTTTTTCAAAAGAACAGATTTGAAGTTCAAGAGTTTTTGGTTCAGTGTGATAACATTCGACTTGCTGATAACTTTGAAATTAATAACAGTTGTACCATCAAACTTGTTGTTTTTATAATCAAGATTAAAACATGAAATATTGTAGTTCAATGGAAATACATTACGTGGGAGTTCCTCATGCAATGATGTATCTGGATACTTTGACCTTTGGACCGATGTATTCATTGTTCTAGACAGCTTATCAAAATTAAATATGGATGATATCGTTTTGAGCTTTCTTCTGAATAACATATAAGAGTTTAAGAGTAAAGTGACTTGTAGCTATTCAAAATTTATTCAGTATGTCCGAATCGTGAATTTAACAGAGGTTCGGCATTCTCTCACCCTACCTTGCATGAAGCAGATTTTTGCGTCGATGCCTCGCTTCTGAAAGGCACAAAGGAGACTATTACTACAAAGCACTTAAAGAGATCGATGAGGCAGGTTTATCGAATGATTAAGGAGTGGTGCATTATGAACTACAATTATAATATACTTAGCGGGGCTAGTTGTTTGTATTTTGGTATTCTGTTAAAGTAAAGGGTTTCAATCAAGCAAGGAAAAACACAGTTTTACTGGTGAATTATTCAACTGTGACAGACTTGGCTAAGTTTCTAGGACGATCTGGATTGTGGCCTGCAGCAACCGATAAGTAATATGACATCAATTGCGCAGGAACAATGTTAATTAAACCCTGTAGACAGTCAACAGTCTGAGGTACTTCAATACATGCAGATGCCTTGGTTCTATCTATAAGCTGATCACCTTCACTCAATACAATAATCGGCTTACCATCTCTTGCGGTTATCTGTTGAATAGCAGAGTTCGTTTTAGCTGAAAATGAGTCTTGAGTTGCAAACGTGATAACAGGTCTTTTTTCATCAATAAGTGCCAAAGTACCATGTTTCAACTCGCCTGCCTGGACACCCTCTGCATGAATGTAAGATATTTCTTTTATTTTCAAAGCTGCTTCCAATGATGAAGCAAACTGGTAACCTCTACCGATGACTAACAAAGAATCTTTTCCATGTAAATATTTGAGCGATATCTCTTTAATTTGATCCTTCTTCTCTAAAACTTTGCTTATCAAAGAAGGAACCTGTTCAAGTCCATTGATAATTTCAATATGGCGTTCTCTGTTATCAATCACGTTGTTAGAAATTTGCAATGCTATCATGACTAAAGCAATGAACTGAGATGTATAAGCTTTAGTCGATGCAACACTGATTTCTGGACCAGCATTGATGTGAACACCACAATCAGTTTCTCTAGAGATACTGGAACCGACAGAATTAACCACTCCAACATTCAAACACCCAGAAGCTCTACAATATTTTAAAGCTTGCAAACTATCAGCCGTTTCACCAGATTGTGATACAAAAATACATGTATCATCCCTAAAAACAGGTGGCTTACGATCCAAGAAATCTGAAGCTAAATCGACTGATACAGGAACTCCAGTTAACTCCTCAAACAAAGATCTGACAGCTAAACATGAATGATAAGATGTACCACAAGCAATCATTTGAAAACGTCTAGATCTTCTTATACTATTCAAGTAAGGTTTAATACCACCAAGAATGATGTTCTTATTCTTAAAATCCAATCTACCTCTCATTGTATTAAATGTAGAATCCGGTTGTTCAGCAATTTCCTTCATCATAAAGTGATCATAGCCACCTTTCATAATTTCTGCAAGTTGCATTTCTAGAGTCTGAACAGGTCTAGTAGTAGAAAGGCCCTTTGTTTGTCTTGCCCTATGAATGTGGAGTTCACCATGATAGATATGTGCAATATCATCGTCTTCCAAAAATAAAACTTTTTTGGTATGTTCAATCACTGAAGAGGCATCAGAAGAAATGAAGAACTCAATTGGCATACTATGGTCAGGCAAAATAGCTCTAGACTCCGACTTTCTTAGGGTGCCTTTGTATGATTTTGGCAATAACGTGTTGCTTGTAGTGGATGATGATTTATCATCCCCAGCTTCATCAGTTGGGTCGTTGATAAATTCGACATCAACAAAATCAACTTTCAATTTTTGCTCAGTCTTAACACCGATTAACAAAGGTGAACCTTTTCTAGTTGCAATAATTTCATTTGGGTAATGTACCGATTTAATCATCAAACCATAAGAACCTTGCAGTTGATATAAAACTTCCTTTGTTAATTGATGAAATTCAATCTCAGGATCCTTCTGATAGTAATAATGAAAAAGTTTAGCAATAACTTCTGTATCAGTATCAGATTTAAAAGACTCTCCCTGAGACTTAAGAAATGTTTTGAGTTCTCTGTAATTGGTGATGATTCCGTTATGAACAACAACGAATTGATTTTGAGAATCAGAACCATGTGGATGACAGTTAGCTTGAGTAACACCACCATGAGTTGCCCATCTAGTATGTGAGATACCAACATGACTATAGAAAACCTCTGATACATCTGGATTTTGAGAAACTACTTCTTCTCTTAAGTTTGCAACTTTACCAACTTGTTTATATAATGTAATTTCCCTAACAGGTGAATCTTCGGACCAATCATTCTCACCGTCAATACCAATACCTGCGGAATCATAACCTCTGTATTCTAATTTAGTGAGACCATCAAGTAAAGTGTTAATGACTTGACCTCTTGTACGTCCAACGTTGTAGTTTGCGTATCCAAAAATACCACTGTAGAAAAAAAAGGCACAGTAAAGGTTAACCTTTCATTTTTGTTAGTATCGTATTGAAGTAAAAGAATAAATAGTAACAATAGGAACAATTGTTAAAACATTAACATACCACATGCTATTGATTGATTGTGTTACTTTGAAGATAAATTTTGACTCTATAGCAAGAAATAAAAAGTGTTTACGTGTAGGTGTTTGATCTGACGTTTAAAGCCAACGTGGACCATTTTTAGCGAATTTTGAATTGTTTCCTTTTATACATTTTGGGTATTTTCATTGGATTTGTTTACATCTGGAATTCTTCATATCTTTATCTTTCTCTCCCAATACATCAATCATTGAATTCAGTAGCAATATCTATCATAAAAGGCTACATGTTTCCCTAGTAACACATAGCTGATTATAGTTTTATCATGATATATATTTATTGCTGTACACGATTAGAATAGGTTTATGTATGATTAAGTTTAGTTGTCTATACGAAGATGGCAAGGCTGTTGGTTAACTACTTTTTCTTGTGACTCTTGATACCTCCTTCAAAGCCTGCCCTCTTTCCTTTACCGCCACGTCCCGCACGGCCATCATCGTTCCTTTTACCGCCTTTATCACCCCCACTTACTTTGGATCCTGCCAGCTTCTTAGTTCCACGACTACGCTTGTAACTTGGAAGCTGCTTGATTTGATCTTTACGACTCTTACCTTTATTCTCTTTTCTGATTCTCAAATTTTCTTCTCTTCTATCAGCCTTCATCTTCTTTTCATCCTGCACAGTTTGTATACGTTCCTTCCACTCACGTTCACTCTTTCTCTTTTTTGATTCCTTTCTTCTTAAAGCTTTTTTCAAAAGTTTCTCATCATCTTTCACTTTGACACCTTGCACACTAGCTAAAGCTTTCTGCCATTTGTGTTTATCTTCAAGTTTAGCCTTAGTCTCACTATCAAGCTCTCCTTTTCTAGCTTTCTCTCTTTCAAGAATTTTCAAATGACCCTTTATATCGTTATTGGAAGGTCCTTTTTTCTTACCAACTTTTCTGGTACTTTTCAAATCACTGGAGGCCCTTTCACCATCTAAGAACTCAATGTTACCAAACATGACATTAGCAGCAGGATTTTCATCTTCAGCCTCGGCTTCATCGTCACTACTACTTTCGACATCATCATCCACCGTAGTTAAAACTTGACCCTTTTTCTGTTCCTTCTTCAGTTCAGCCTTTCTCCTTCTTTCTTCAAGAATTTGTTGCCTAGAGGTTGCTGCACCCGGGATTTTAGTACCTGGAGCTTTACGTTTCTCTCTCATGCTTTGAATCTTAGCTTGAAGCTTGGCCTTTAATTCTCTATGCTTCCTTTCTTTTGCTTCTAATTCTTCAGCAGACAACTCTTTTTTACCGTTCTTCTTTACAGAATTAAGTTGTGCTTTCTTGTACTCTTCCTCTCTTGCAATTTCTTCTCCATTGTCATCAAAAATAATAGTAACATTATCCTGAATCAACTCTTCTGCTTCTATTTTTTTAATACTATCATTACCATCATCAGATAGTTCTGAATCGTTGTATTCAGCAACATCATCGTTATCACTTGGATCTTCTTGAGCTTCTAATTTTCTTAGAACCATTTGTTGCTTAAACTTTTCACCTGGTAGTACAACAGGTTTAGCATTTAGTTCAGTCTCTTTCAGCACATCCTTAGCAGTCTTATTCTGGTTAGCTTCAGGGTCAAGTTTATGTCTTTTGTTGGCTTGATGCTCTTCCTTTGACTTTCTTTTCTGTTGCCATTGATTTGAAGTATCTTCATCGTAATAATACTTCGCTGGAATTAAGGAGAGTAAACCATCAAAAGCATTAGAATGTTCCTTTAATCTTTCTTCAAGGGTATTACTCATTGGTGATGTATTGGTAAATTGTTTATTAGGTATTCTTGATAGTCAGTCAAGCTGAAAAATTTTAAAAAATTAAATCATTCCCATTTTCTCAAGACAGGAAATTTAATCACTAATTTTTTTCTGTTGCAGGAGGCTCAGCTCGACTTGAAAAAAAATGGACAAAATCATTTCCACATCGATTACTTCAGTTGCACTACTTCTCCACATATATAGAATTTGAACAAATGACATCTGTTATACTTTCATTTTCTCAACATGCAAACCAACTAACCACTCATTTTAATAACATTCAAAATGATAGGTTCTTAGAAGATCCACAAAATCGACTACCCTTACGACACATATCAATAAAGACAGTTGATAGGAAAACAATTTCTAATATGTATCCTAGAAGTATACTCTACGATTATGCTAATGGAACGGGTTATTTGGATCCTTTTGTGTATTTTGAGAAGCAAGAACAAATTGAGGGGCTAGAAACTATAAACACTGGTGCTAAAATTACGAAGAATGAGAGTAGTCCACGATTTTGGTCAGATTTTGCAACAGTTTCATATAAACCTGAATATATCTTATCACATTCACAATATAATTATGATCCGGAGATGTATGGAAGTATTGGGAAGTCAGGGTCGGGATCTTTTTTAACTCATGAACAAGGTATCGATGCTTTTGCGCAAATTCCAACCTTCACTCACGCAAGCGATGAAGTGATAAGAAAGTTACTGGAAGATGCTGATACTGTTAGCAATCTTCATTCCATAGTAAACCTAGAAACGGGATGGTCTGGAGTATGTACAGAAACATTAAGAAATGTTATCGATGAACATTTCAACGGCCATGGTTCATACGTAACTGTTTGGTCTATACAAAAGAGCAACAAAGAGTTAAATCTTGATAAAATACGTAAAATTGTCGACTTTGCGAATTTAAACATCGCTGGTATAATCCAGTTAAATTCAGAAATTAGTGGAACACCTTATGAACGTACAAAGAAATATGCAGAACCATTCGATTACGTTGCTAATTCAGATAATGTTGATGCAGTAATCAATCAGCTAATCAATGGTTTGCCAAATTTTGTTGATTGCATTTCAGTAAATGAGGAGTTTTTAGGTATTCATCAAAAAAGTGAGGGTCAAGTTTTATCGAGTGTTAATGTAAAGTCACCTGAGAGTGAGAATACGAAAGATGCGGAACTTGCAATCACTACCTCAATGAAAGCTGATTTTAGAAGAATGCATGATTTTGTGTCACGATTTTGTCGATCAGACCAACGCGAGGAACTTAAAGATTCACTTGCAACGCTGCGTGAAGGATACGTGAACGGTTACGACTCAGATTCAGATATTGATTATGACGATTGAATTTGCTGAAGTAGTTCTGTATCACCAATTTTTTCAGCTTCGATTTCAGCATCTTGTTTCTTTTCACACAAAATCAACATCTTGATTTTTTCACGACCAGTAAAATTACTCAATTTCAAGTATCTTGCAGCTTGTTTCTTTTCATTTCTTTCAAGGAACCATCTTGTGTAAGATTTAAAATCAACATTGTTTTTCAGTGCAAATTGGTATAGTTCTTCAAATCTGGCAGGATCAGAACCGAGCACGTTCAAAGCAGCGACCTCTATTTCTTCGTTACTAAATAAACCAGCAAAAGTTTTCACAGCTTTTTCAAGACTCTCTTTAATAATCAGATTTAGTAAATCAGTATTGTTTTGTATATTTGAAACATCCAAACCTTCACTTTCAAGCTCACTTTTGATGCTTTTAAGTTTCATATCATCTTTGTAAACCTTCCTCAAGCCTGATAGTTGCTTAACATTCAATGCTGAGCCAGTATCAAGTATAGCCAAACCAAATTTATCGTCATCTTGGAACATAAATTCCGTCAAATTACCTACTAACGATGAGTACAACCCCTTGTAGACACCGATTACGTTAGGATGGTTGTTTATTAACTTGAAAAACTCTACCTGAGATTCAGGTAGGTTGAATAATGTAAATAATATTGAATCTAGTTGTGCATCATGGTCCGCATTAGATACCATGTCTGGTAGATTACCGATCTCATACAACAAGGTAATCTTTTTGAAACTGTCAGACTCTAGGGCAATCAGCTTCTTAAACAAATCGGTTCGTCCTTCAGTATATGCAACTTTGGCCAACTTGAACCAATCAACTCCAGACCCGATAAGCTTCTCCATAATTCCCAGTTGTGAATCTGGCAATTGTGATTTTATTTTACATTCTGCCCAGTGATTTAATACTTTAAAGTTAGGTTCATTCAAAAACTCACATATTCGGAATGCGAGGTAGTGTTTCTTTTGTGAAAGTAATAAATCTACGATAAACTCAAATGTATAGTCAAGGAACTCTGAGTAAGTTATAGCTAGCCCTTCTGTTCTTAAATTGTATAAGACTCTAGTGAAATCACAAGCGGAGACAAAATCATCGGGATCATAGTAAGGTAATGTGTTCATGCCCAATTTAGCGGCTCTTAGCATTTTTTTCTGTAAATCTGTATCAAACTCTTCACATGCTGCAGATATGCAATCGCCGGTAGCATTTGCCAAGTTTTCATTTATTAATGAAAGTAAATGAGTAGATTTAGGCGATTTTTGATCAGCTGCTTCCAACGCATCCATAAGTATAGCAGCTGGAGAAGTAGAACCTAAAAGCAATATTCTTTGAGCCGACTCAGAAACCCTGGAAATGAATGACGGTGAATTTTGAGGTGATGCTATGAGTAATCCATCATTCTCAGTTCTTATCAGCGGAGAAACAAAATCATAGTGCAAATTTGCTTCAGTTGGACCATACAAGTCCAATCCACTTTCATTTGTTAATCCAACAAGATCATTTGCGCACCATGCAATTTGACGTGGTTGCAAAAGCAATTCATGGGTGATAAGAGGTGAATTAGGTGATCCAACCGGTGATATTTGTAATGAATTGCTGTAAAGTAGCGCCAAAAGTTTACCATTTGGAGACAACAAAATGCTTATAGGTGGAATATCTAGTTGGTAAGTTGCTACAGACTTACCTGTAAAAACGGAAATACCTGAAGTTGTTGCAACATAAACTGTGAAATCTTCATTAGAATGCGCCAAGAAGGATAGTGATAGAGCATCAGGAACAGCTTGTGAGAAATGTGGTTCTTCACCATAGCGGCAGCATACAAGTGTTCCAATCAACGATACAGCGACTAAACCGGACTCATTAAGTGAAGCAGTTTGAACACCTTCAGTGAAAAGAGTGTATTCGTTGAAACCACTGTAAGGATCATCATAAATTCTGTATGAACCTCTTTGAGTCAAAATAACAATTTTACCATTTTTTAATATATGACTTGAATGTATATGCTGACAAGGTATGCTGCATTCTGTATTGCCTAAGGATAAATTGAGTTTATTGTTAGTTGACGTTGCAAGATAACCAAAGGGACCAAGAGTTGTACGTTCTGGATCTGAATTAAAATCTGGGAGTGCGGGAACATCATCAAAGATACGATTGCGGTACCAGACACCATCTAGATAATCCCAATTTAATGATTGCATTGGCGATGTTAAGTTTAGGTACTGTATATCTGTTGGATGGTGGGTTTTGATCTTTGATTCTAAAGATCTGTACTACGAAATCTTTGTCGCGGTGCGTGTCACTTTGTTATTGGAATCCAAACCAAACATCTTTTCCTGTATAGTTGGACTTAGAGTTTTGAAAACTAAACTTAAACAAGATGTCTGAATACATTACACTGATTGCAAGTGATGGAAGCAAATGCATAATTCCACGAAGTGCTGGGTGTCTTTCTGCAACTATCAGTGCATCGTTAGACAACGAGTTTCTTGCATCAAGCAGGGACGAGGTACAGTTGCCTTCCATCTCGGGGGTAGTGTTGGAAAAGACAGCAGAATACGCCGTTTGTGCAAATGAAGGAACGGTAGAGGCACTTGATCGTTTTTCTCTACCGACAGAGCTTGCCCTTGAGGTACTTGTTGCCGCCGATTACCTTCAGCTCTGATCCGACAGGAATAAGAGTATTGTCACATCAAAATAGCAATCGCTTACAACAAACTTTGTTTCGCATAAACCCACAGTAAAACACAAACTGATTCAGCTAAGGAGTTGAACCGATTCGTTCAAAATTACAGTCGATTGACATTTCATGCGAAATCCTGTATATTGCCACCAATATTTACTAGGTTGAAGGATAATACCATAATTTAAGTAATAGCTTTATAAACTTTGAAGATCTGCTCAATTTTCTCATAGCAACAATTAATAGAATTCGAGCTTTCATTCCTTTGCTTCCTTCCTTCTCTTATTTTACACTTTTGATACATTACTCTTTCAAAATGGAAGAAGTAGAATACCATACAGTTTTTAAATGATTTTTAAGATTATTTACATTTTCAATTGGTCACAGAGGTTGTTGAACAAATTTTCAAACATAAAATTGTGACGTAACTTTGATGATCATTATTTTAAACTTCTTCAAGATCCCTAAGGGCCAGGTGAAAATGGACTATTTAACGTTTTCACCACTCATGACGGAAAAAAAAATAGATTTTTATTAAAGAAACGGAAGAAAGCAAGGCTCCCTAAATTGGCAAAAGGTTAAACCTTCCACAGACTAAGATACCCTATTCTGGAACTGGAGAATACTCTGAGAAAACGCTATACACGGAGAGCCATCCAGAAGACGCAACCCATCTAACGGCCCCGAACCTCCTCTTTCGGCCTTCTCCGCCAACGGCTCAAACCGTTTCGGCCTTCTCCGTTGCCACTGCCCGCTATCGCCTTCCCCGCGAATCACAAATCATTTCCAGAGTCGATGCCTTGCGCTATCAACCGCTATCGTCGTTATCATCGCTATCATCGCTATCATCGCTATCGTCGCTATCGTCGTTATCTATCATCGAGGCCCATCTCTCATTCTGTTAACGGCGAAATTTTTTTCATCTATTATTTTCAATTCATTGTCATCATCTTAACCATGATCTTGCACCCCTAATTCTGTCAAAAAACCCTTGATACCGCCTTTCTTCTCTGAGCAATTCATTTTTATAAATATTCCATCATCTGCCTCTAAAATTTTCATAATTTTGTTTTTTCAACTTACTGGATTTCAACTACTAGTAAAATGTCGTCAGATACAAGCTTATCACCAGAAACTGAAGCTAAAAAGTCAGTCCTAGGAGAAATACAATCTAGAAGTTATGCCTTCTATAAGAAGTTCACCACGAGAGATGGGTTGATAGGTGACTATGACTATGCATACTTGTTCACTCCAACTTTACCATTCATGAAAACTTCAAAGAAAAAGCAGCCATTCTTTGGTTTAAACGATGATATACCCGTTTTGTTAGGATTTTTGTTAGGTTTGCAACATGCGTTGTCAATGCTTGCAGGTTTATCTACTCCTCCAATTCTAATTTCCAATTTTGCTCATTTAGATCAATCTCAAACTCAATACCTTGTCTCAGCTTCACTGATGGTTTCTGGTATCCTTTCCGCAATTCAGATCTCAAGATTCAAGATCCCATTCACACCTTATTATATCGGTACTGGTTTACTTTCTGTAGTTGGTGTCTCTTTCGCAACTATTACAATTGTTTCAAAAGGTTTCCCCTTAATGTACAGAACAGGTTATTGCCCATCCGCATCTGATGGCACTCCTTTACCTTGTCCTGATGGTTATGGTGCTGTCATTGCTACTTCATGCGTTTGTGGTCTATTAGAAGTGGCATTATCATTCCTTCCACCTAAAATTTTGCAAAAAATATTCCCTCCTATCGTTACTGGTCCAGTCGTTTTGCTTATTGGTGTCAGTTTGATCCAATCTGGTTTTGAAGATTTTGTTGGTGGTAGTGGTTGTATGGGCAGTGATTGTGCTAGAGGTCATCCTTGGGGGTCTGCCCAATACATCGGTTTGGGATTCCTAGTCTATGTGGTTATCATCATTTCAGAAAAATGGGGGTCTCCAATAATGAAATCATGTGCTGTCATTGTGGGTTTACTTGTCGGTTGTATTGTTGCAGCTGCTTGTGGCTACTTCTCTCATGAAGGTATTGATGCTGCACCTGCTGCTACATTTGTTTGGGTTCACACTTTCAAATTAAGAGTTTATGGACCAATTGTGCTACCATTCCTTGCCTGTTATATAGTTCTTATGATGGAAGCAATTGGTGATATTACTGCAACTTCAGATGTTACAAGATTAGATATTGATGGTCCTCTTTATGACTCAAGAATTCAAGGTGGTGTCCTTGCTGATGGTTTGAATGGTATATTAGCAGGTCTACTAACTTTACCACCTTTATCAACCTTCGCTCAAAATAACGGTGTCATTGCTTTAACAAAATGTGGTACCCGTACAGTTGGTTACTGGTGTTGCTTCTTCTTACTCATCATGGGTATCTTCTCTAAGTTTGCTGCTGCACTTGTTGCAATTCCAAGTCCAGTTTTAGGTGGTATGACTACTTTCTTATTCACTTCTGTTGCTGTATCAGGTTTGAAAATTATTTCTTCTATTCCTTTTACTAGACGTGATAGATTTGTTTTAACATGCTCCCTCCTTTTTGGTTTTGGTGCAACTTTAGTTCCTGATTGGTTTGATTATGTCTTCACTTACAAAGGTAGTAATCGTGCATTAGAAGGTTTCTTTAATGCAATTGTTCTTGTCATGGAAACTGGTTTTGCAATAACTGGTTTTATTGGTGTTATTATCAATTTAATCCTCCCACAAGAATTTGATGACATTGACGACATTGAAGAGGTTGATGAAGAAATGAGAATTTTCCATGAACAGCATCCTCATCCTATGAAAGAAGTACTCACACATCTCTCTCCTTTCACTTCAAGAGCATCCAGAAACATGAAAGTTAGTGAAGGTGTTACAGTAGAGGAAGTTATGGATACCCCAGTTGCAAGCTCGGAAAAGAAGTAACTCCAGCCACTCTATTATTTATTATAATTGCTCTTTATACTTTCCATCTAATAATGGCACCGTTTTTATTTGATAAAGTATCTCAAATTTCTTTATTACTTTTCATTCTAATCAAACGGCTTTATTAAGTACAGCCGTGTTCAACCAAAACTTTATCGAGGTTGTTTTGAAAGGATAACTAAATTTGTCAAAAAATACTATTAACACAATAATCATAGCAGCATGAAGTTTTCGCAAAGTTTGATAGCTCTTTCTCAGCTCATAGTATGCTTGCTATCTTTTAATCTTTTAGGATGCATCAAAGCAGTTTTTTAGAAAAAAAACGCAGGAATTTGCTCCCAAATGAAGACTTTTCAATCATAGAACATGGATAATTTTAAAACTTAATGTCCGCGAAAATAAATCGAAAGTTTTCCAGCCAATGCATCGTTCAATTTTTCGACTCCGAGACCCCCCTAATTTGAAACAGGGGTCCATTATTACAGTGTCTTTAATAAACAACTTGAATTACTTCTCCGCTAAACAAACTAAAAAATTCAAGACAGTTAGATCCGCTAAATTATCTATCATTGAATAATTTTCTTCCCCAAAGACAATCTTATCTGCTCATTCCATTGCAGATCTGTCAAAAAGTAGCATATTTTCACTTCAAAAAAATTTATTTAAAATTTTTCATCAAATCTTTCAGATTAAATATCTGACTTCCCCCACTAGCTACACTTCATACTTTTACATTTACACATAGAACCATTAAATCAATATGGATTCAGATAAAGAAATGAGTCTTACTCCGGAAACGGAAATGGAGCCGACATTCTCAGAGAAACTTCGAACAAGAGCTTCACGTTTCTATAGGAAATTCACAACTAAAGAGGGCTTGATCGGCGATTACGACTATGCATATCTATTCATCCCAGCTTTGCCATTTTTGAAAGTCAATAAAAAGAAACAACCCTTCTTTGGATTAGACGATGAGATACCTGTTGTTTTAGGTCTCATTCTTGGTTTACAACATGCACTTGCAATGCTCGCTGGCTTATGCACACCACCTATCTTGATTGCAGGTTATGCAAACTTAAACGTAACTGACACACAATATCTTGTTTCTGCTTCTCTCATGGTTTCTGGTCTTCTATCGCTTATTCAGATTACAAGATTTAAAATCCCATATACACCTTATTATGTCGGTACTGGTTTACTTTCAGTCGTTGGTACGTCTTTCGCAACACTAACTATCGTTTCAAAAGGATTTCCAATGATGTACAAAACCGGATTTTGTCCCTCTGCACCTGACGGTAGCCCACTACCTTGTCCAGATGGTTATGGGGCCTTTATTGCAACGTCATGTTTATGTTCATTGATGGAAATTTTGTTATCTTTCCTTCCCCCAAAAGTGTTACAAAAGGTTTTCCCACCCATTGTCACCGGTCCCGTTGTTTTACTAATTGGTATCAACTTAGTCCAATCTGGGTTTAAGGATTTTGTAGGAGGAAGTGGCTGCTATGGAGCAGAGTGCGCAAAAGGGTACCATTGGGGGTCAGCACAATACATCGGTCTTGGATTTCTTGTTTACGTGGTGATTATTCTTTGTGAAAAATGGGGTTCCCCAATTATGAAATCATGTGCTGTTATTGTTGGATTACTCGCTGGTTGTATAGTTGCAGCAGCATGTGGTTACTTTTCGCACGAAGGTATTGACTTGGCTCCTGCTGCCACTTTTATTTGGGTTCATACATTTAAACTAAAAGTTTATGGTCCCATGGTGCTACCATTTTTGGCACTTTATATTGTGTTGATGATGGAAACGATTGGTGACGTTACAGCTACTTCAGATGTTACAAGATTGGAAGTTGATGGCCCTAACTACGATTCGAGAATTCAAGGTGGAGTTCTTGCTGATGGTTTAAACGGTATGATTGCAGGACTTTGTACGTTGCCTTCAATGTCGACATTTGCTCAAAATAACGGAGTCATTGCCCTTACCAAATGTGCTTCTCGTACAGTCGGATATTGGTGCTGTCTCTATCTTGTAATTGCTGGAATTTTCTCCAAGTTTGCTGCTGCAATTGTTGCAATTCCTGCACCAGTGCTTGGTGGTATGACAACTTTTCTATTCACATCTGTTGCTGTATCAGGTTTGAAAATTATCTCAACTACACCATTTACTAGACGTGATAGATTTTTGCTCACTTCGTCTTTACTATTTGGTTTAGGTACTATTTTAGTTCCTGATTGGTTTAGTTATGTGTTTACCTATTCCGGGGACAATCACGCATTACAAGGATTTTACAATGCAATAACGTTAGTCATGGAATCTAGCTATGCTATTGCTGGTTTTATAGGTGTCATATTGAATCTATTCATTCCTCAAGAGTTTGATGACGAAGATGATATTGACGAAGTTGACGAAGAAATGAGGTTCTATCATGAACAACATCCACATCCAATAAAGGAAACGCTAAGTCATTTGGTTCCTTTTGGCTCAAGAGCATCAAGGGTTCCAGAAGATGGAATCCCACTTGAAGATGTGGCTAGTTATATCGATACTTCTTTGTCTAAAAAGTAAGAATCTTATTTCACTGAATCTATTTTTACCTGCACATATATTAAAATTTCTATAGAACTATGCACTATTAAAATCCTGATTCTTCTTATTCATTAACCATTCTTCATATTCACGCTTTCTTTTCCCCTTGTTCAAAGAGTATCTGTGTTTCTTTGATTTGAGGTGGATATTCCATTGGTCACCTACAAACACTAAGGACTTACCAGTATCTTTATCCTTGCATACATCGCAAGTATGATGTACCCAGTTTTCGGTTTTGTCTAATGACGATTTATCTTGCTTTATCAACAATTCATCCTGCAATGTGTCGGGGATCTCGCTGACAGATATATATTTGTCATTGATAAAACCGTCAGCTATCTCGATACCCCTTTTATTAACATTAGCATCCCATATGCTCAAATCGGTAGCATCAAGAATGTATAACTTGTTGAATTTTATTTCTTCTTGTTGTAATTCAGGTCCAAGTAAATTTTTGATCCATTTCACTTGCTTCTTAGCATACTTTCTCGTTTTTGTTTTCATTTCATCACAGCACATCACAAACTCTGGATCATTAAGTAGAGTGCTTAACAATATCGGGTTTTCCTCTCCCTCTTTTAGTCTGTTTGTACCATACTTTTCTAAAAATGGAAGGAATTCTTTAAACCCAATAACCTGCCACACACCAGAATCTTTCTCAACATCACTTTTATAGAGGTCATAAAGTTGACACAATTCACTCAAGCCTCCATTACTCATCATTTTGTCTACTCTTGAGTCAAGGCGTGTTTCCAAAGCTGCAGTCCTAGAATACAACCACAAAAATAAGGTATCGTATTTTAATACAGATCCTTGATCCTCTGATGTTTTCCTCTGTTCTGCATAAACATCACTCGCTTTCCTTCCTTTCACATAATAAACTTCTAATGCTCGGCGGATACGTCTTACATCATTAGGATGAAACTTCATTGCAATTACAGGATCAACTTTTTTCAATTCTTCAAAAATCACATCTGTACTGGAGTCTAATATCTTCTTCTGATCATCGTTTAAATTCTTACAATCTAAATCTTCATCTTCATTGGATCCGATAGTTTTATTTTCAAATAACACACTTTGAAGGTAGTAGTGTGTACCGCCAACAATAATTGGTATTTTTCCACTATCCCAACATCGTTTCATAGCATCTTCACATTCCTTCTAAAATCTATGAATATAATACTTTTCATCCCAAGCAACATGATCCATAACATGATGCGGTATTCCATTACGCTCATCAAGTGGATGTTTATTCGTAATCTGATTCAAACCAACATACATTTGCATTGAGTCGGCATTAATTATTTCACCGTTGAATTTTGTTGCAAGTTCAATGGAAAGTTGGGATTTACCAACACCTGTAGTACCTATAATCGATATAACCTTATTTCTTGTCTGCATCGCATGTTTTATTCGTTGAATCCACTTGAATTTCATTATTTGGTGAAAGTCAGAATTTATTACCAATGCATGAAAAAATGTTAGCAACTCATCGCTGAAGATCTCAACTGTACAGAATCGATTATATTGAGATTCTTATTAGCTAAATACACAAGTTTTATAAATCTCCATAAGCTTCTTCAAACTCTATACGGTATGAATGATCTGTATATGGTTTCTCGATACTAGGTCCATCAGGAGGAGTAAACCAGTAGTTAATTGCAGTATGAATATTTGAATTCACTTCATCACCAAATGATGTAACTTCGTGAAACCAACCCGCTGGAAGATACAACAAGTCTCCATCAGACAAAGTAACCTGTGCAGCAGAATATTTTATCGAACTAAACTCTGGGTATTTTTCATCGCAGTACTTTTCTAGGTCTAATTTTTCATCATCTTTAACTTCATCTAAATGAAGAAAAATAGGTGGAATCTTGCAAAATGAAGGAGGATCAATTTTCTCCTCATCAACCTCGATTGTATCCATTTTATTGCCTTTATCATTGCAATTCTCATAATCTTCTGTCACTGAACCATCAGCTCTCACATTCCTCCATTTAGGCGCTTTATCATTTTTGATGTAATCGATAACTCCTGTGTCATAGATCTGCCTTATATCACCAACAGTGTAGAGCTTACTAGCAAAATCAGGAGAAAATAAAGTAAACATCTTTTTGCCCTGTATCAAAATGTACAAATTATCAGCATGATCATGATGTAACCCGGTACTGGTCGCATTCGGAGTAGAAAGACCTCTATTAACTTCAACGATACTATCATTTTCTTTGACAATTTCAAGTTGTTTTGTTTTAGATGGTGTACGACCACACCAAAGATTTATCTGCTGAGGAACCAATGGTTCAAGTAGAGAGCTGATCACAGGAGGTAATAAATTAGATTTTGATGGAATCAACCTATCCAAAGGTGGCTGGTATATCATCAATTCATCGCCGCCTCCAATTTCATCCATCAATGCTTGCTCTAGATCTTGATCATTTTCATCAAAGTCGTCTTTCTCGTCGATATCTTCAAACTCACCAAAATCACTATTTTCGGAGTCAATCCCTTCAAAGTTACCAAAACCGCTCTGATTTTCTTCACTTTCATTATCATCATTATCGTCACCATCATCATCCTCTTCTTCATTAAAATCATCAAAATCGTCCACGGAAGGTTCGTTCTCGCTATATTGAGTTGTCAAATAAAGACTTTCACCACTTTTTATTCTATGTATAAACTCAGTAAGACTAATTTTTAATCTTTTCTTTCCTGAGCCAAATCCACCACCATTCAATTCTTCGACTTGAAGTTTTGCATCTCTAGCCGAATCGCCTATTGTATCTAAAATTTTATCTATCTTGAATTGACCAGTTTCTATTCGAAGAAAGTTGGATTTTTTTTCATTGTTTTTTAAAAGTGCAGGTTTTCTAGGCTGGATGTAATTTTCAAAAAACCATTCTTTTGTAACTTTTGGATCCTTTAAATCCACTACGTCAATAGTATTTGTTCTTGATGGATCAAGTTTATATCCTTTGTAAATCTCAACTTTTCCCTTCTTTTGAAGCTGCGTCATTTTTGGGGTTTTAGAAAGAGATCAATAATATCAGAAAATCATCACGTCACTTTGAAAAAAAAAAAAATGAAAGCAATAAATTAACAGTACCGATTACTTTAAATGTACATTATAAGTCATATATATAATCAAAACATGCAAATATATAATAACCCCAGTGAAGATAATAAAAAGGTAGAACTGAAATCGTAAATCGTAAAATTGCAAGTCTTCAATTGTTTAAAAATTGAGAAATTGGAGCACCAATCTTGTCTACTGCTAATAAGAACGTATCATGTCCATAGAAAGAATCTTTTTGACTTAGTTCTATGTGCTTAATGTTTGAGCCATCACCACCTTTTTCTTTTGCGCCTGCTTTGAGTAGTTCTGAGATTTCACGTTGTTGCCAAGCAGGGAAAAGAATATCACTTTCCACACCAATAACTAATATATCTTTATGTGAAAAATTACTTAAACCCGCCTGAAGTTCTTTCCTAGATTCTTCTGGAGTCAATCTTCTTGTTGTTTTAGTTTTTATTGGTTTATCAAACTCACAAACTTCTGTAGGCTTAAACTCAAGCTCTTTTTCAGAAATGTTTTCACCGGAGTAAATTCTCTGAGATTGTTGTCTAGATTTTTCAGCCTTTAATTTATGATTCAATCCCAAATCAAACAAATCCATAGCCTTGGAAATGTAAAGGAAACTGTTTGCATCAAATTCCAGGCACCATTTTTCACCCGCATGGTCCAAGTAAGTTTCAACTAGAAAGTCAGGACACAATGCTGGCTTTTTGGAAGGATCTGCTCTTTCAACTCCAAAACGTTGTTCCCATTCAGGACCACTCCTGTAAGTAATAGTGGCAATTTCACGGGCTAATTTCATACCTGTGTGAGGTGGCAGACGTCCATAATAATGTCCTTTGTTCCAATTTGGATCGGTCATCAAGACTTGCCTTTGACAATGTCTCATTGCAATAGAATATGGATGACTCCTTGCACATCCTGAAATAGATATAATCTTATTTACATCATCAGGAAATTCTTGGGCGTAAGCAAGACACTGCATACCACCCATAGAAGAACCCATGGAAGCGTACAACTTTTTAATACCAAAATGTTGAGAGATAAGTCTGTGTTGTGCCCTCACCATATCATTCACAGAAAGAATAGGGAAAGTCGTTGCATATGGTTGATTTATTAATGGATCAAGAGACTGTGGCCCAGTAGAACCTGAACACCCTCCTAAGACATTTGTGCAGACAACAAAATATTTATCCGTATCAATGTATTTACCTGAACCAATATAGTCTTCCCACCATCCTCTAGTTGGATTCTTTTCAGTAGAGTGCGCATGTGACGAAGCAGATAGTCCTGTATGTAACAATATTGCATTTGATCTGTCTGCATTTAGTGTACCCCAAGTCTCATAAGCAATTTCAAATTCAGGAAGGTAACCTCCATAATCTAGGAAAATTGGTTCATTAGAGTAGAATATCTCAACTTTATCTCTTGTAATTCTAGAATATGATGGTTCTGGTCCGTTTTCTAGATTTTCTTCCAAGCTTTTGTTCCTCTGTTCTAATTTTTCCAAACAAGGAAACGACATTTGTGAAAGATTTGGCCGTTGCTTGATATGATCATGACCAACAGCTTCCGCCTGGGATATAGCAGTTGGTCTTGGTTTAAAAGCAGCAGCAGTTGTTGATAATAGGCGCATATTCTGCTGAAGGCGTGATACCGCTCTATGGAACTGTCTAGAGCTTACTCTTTGCATTGTATGGATTGGATATATATAATTAGTAGGGTATTTGATGAATTGGTAATTATACTTGAAAAGATAAACCTTGAACACAATTAGATGAAACAAGGGACTAGCTCCGAAAAAATAATTGAAAACAGGATTGATTAGAAATCGATTAGAATGGGCTCGCACAGAACAGAGCAAGATGCGATCATGACGAGCTTACGGCAGTCGGAATCTGATTCACTTTCCCTTCCACGGGCTGACCCCAAGAGCTGTTGTTCATGTCCTGTTCGATTATCCTAAAAAAACCACATCTGAAAAATTTAACGGCTTATACGTCGAAACTGCAAATTTTTTGCCAAATTGCGCAATAGCACGTGATCTGGCGTTACGTCCAATTTTTTCCTCAACTAAAACCAATTTCTGAGGGGGGGCTCAGCTGCTTGAGAATACCCTATTGCGGAGCAGAGCTTGCCCTGCAGTCCATGCAACGGCACATTTGCTTCTTCTTTAACAGACTAATAAGTTTGCTATTTAGCAGAAGCTATATCCATATGCACTATTCACCATTAGAGGAGGTTAATTGCAATCTTCCCACAAAAAGGCAAGAGTTTGTGTTGCGTAGACAAAGCGGAATTGCTGCTCCCCTGTTTCCTTTAAATCGCTACTCTTCTGTAGACAGCAACATCAACGAGTACAGTAAAACAGAAAAAAGTAAACAAGAAGTAAGAAACATAGATCTACTTGGTGAAAGATGCTTTAAACTGAATGTTAAATGCGATGATTCATTTTCATCTTTACAAAATTATAGTTACTCCAATGATTCCACTTTAGTTAATTCAACAATCAATACACAAACCATGCCGGATTTACTTCCAGCAATTGCATCACCAATTCCATATAAACCTATTTCAACTTCTTGTTTGGTCTTTTTTGATCAAAGCTCAAAAAAGAGACCTTTTGAAAATGATGACCATGCAAGCTCAAAGCGACAAGCATCTAACCATATTCATTCTGGCAATTTCATTTCTTCAGATTTCATTTCTTCAGATGCTTTCAAAGAAATTCCTTTAAATGCTATAGACCAGGAAAAGGAAGATGCACTATCGTTTCCATATTTTAGTGGTAATCAAATATCCAATCTGATTCAAAGTAGTTTTGATCCAATATTTTCGGAGGACTGATTGTAAACTCTGCACAATTTGCTAACATAGTCGTGTATCAAAAATATTATTATACAGCTATTATACAAATAATATACATCTTTCATTTCAGATTAGCTTACGATTCTTTATATACCCTCCACAAGCTCCGTGTTGCCCAGTCAACCAATCTGGAACAGTGAACGGATCAATTATATCTTTTGCTGCAAGTTCGTGTAAACCACCAAAAATATCAGAGCCCAAAAGCTCCAATTTGAAATTGAATTTTTCAGCTTTTTTCCTTCTCAGAGTGATCTCACTTTCCACTTCAAATTTTGCTTCTTGAATCGGTATGACAGAAGCATATTTGTCACTTAATCTGTTATTCTCATTACTAATAAAATTCCCCTCATTTATATCTACGTCTTGAGCGCTTTTGGAACCATTTTTATCAACAGTAGTTTTCAACATTTTATTAAGATCGATCCGTTTCGTCGTGCCTTTAAACTTTAAGCTAGCAACAATTTTCCTCTCTTTTTCTTCATTCAAATTTGCAACTACATCTCTTTTATTCATACCTTCAGCATCAACAGAATCACCTTCATCGTCATCTTCACTAGTTAAATCAACATATTCTTCCGGTTGTATGATCAAATGTTTGTATTCATCACCCAAAATATCGATATCAACATCCCCGTTGGCATAAGGAGTCCATGCACCTAAAGCTGATCCAAACCTCGTCAACCCCTTTAGCATAAATACACTATTAAGATTTTTAATAGGTTTGATAATATCGCTATCCCTAAATATCTTGATCTTAGTATCAACTGAAATAGATGAAACAGGATTTTTTCTTATTTTCACAGATTTTCGAACCATTGAATTTTCAGCAGAGTAAATATGCATCAATGTTGTTTCTAAAGTTTGCATTACTAGTTTAGCCGCAATATCGTCGTTTCCATAAGGAGAATGTATCACATGAGGAGAATTCATTGGAAGAAGTACGTAAAATGGTTTGTGCGATCTTACTTGTGGTTTGCATTGCATTTGAATTTGTCTTTGTAGTCCACTTTTAGTCACCTTGGGGGTACTGGTCAAGTCATAGCGATTTTTCATAATCATTTGAAAGTTTTGTTCAAACTGATTTTTGGAAACTTGCTCCAATGTACTGTTAGTTAAATCTGAGATCAACCCTCTTGTGGTCAAATCAATAGGTCGACGGACAGAATAGTCATACATCTGTACACGTATCAAGATCAATTCATAATATGGATGCCTTGAAATATAGACGTGCGTCAAGTAAAGATTTGAAAGATTGATAATAAAGTTTTCCAAAAACTTTTGTGAGTCTAGTTTGTAGTTAAAGTTTACTAACTTCCTCACTAGTTGATTTCGGGTATCGTTTAGAATATCGTCATTTTCCGGAACTTCCTCACTTGTATTTATCATTTTTACAGTAGAAGTAATCCATGAATTACTTCCAGGCTTATCAACTAAAAGCTGGGCATCAATTTGAGCTAACTGCAAAGTATTCAACCCATTGCTGTAAAAGTTTGTTAGGATGAGGTTTATTAGCTTCCTTTTCATTTGGGCTTTAGACTTGATTTGACTCAATCTTTCAAGCTTAGACTTACATTCTAAAGCTAGTTCTTCTTTTGTAATGCCTTGTTGTTTCTGCTGCTTTGTTAAACTCGGTTGTGTAGAAGGTATTTCCAACCATAGCTCTGTTAAGTTGTAAAGTGAATCTGCTGGAAGTTTCTGAAGTTCTCTGTCCAACTGAATGGCTCGCAAAGGTGGAACATATAAGTTTGATAGAATACCAGCGTTATGAAACTTTCTTCTTTTCGGCACCATGCTTGCTTAGGAAAGGTGCAGGTGACTTCAATTAAATCGTCAAATGTAAACATCAGATTTAGGTTTTGACCTACATCAGATTACGTAAAATTATCGCTAATAAAAATTCCAAGATCAATATCCCTTTTGGGATACTAAAAATTTTTCAACATTAAATTTTCATTATGTGAGTTTCAGATGATAAAGACATATAGAGTTAACATAAAACAAAAGCAATGTCTGAAGTTGAAAATAAACCATCTGATGACTCTTTAGATAGAAAGACATTGTTTGTTCGTGCTATTCCTTTAGATGTCACCAATGAACAATTAACCGATTTTTTTTCAGATTTTGCACCTGTCAAGCATGCTGTTATTGTCAATGATAATGAAAATAAGTCTCGTGGGTTTGGTTTTGTTTCATTTACTAGTGAAGATGATACATTGACTGCACTTCAAGCTGCAAAAAAGACAAAACTGAATGACAGGCTTCTAAGAGTTGATATTGCTAAAAGAAGAGACAGAAAAGATAAATCTAAAACGACCAATGAACCAAAGAAAAATAATGTTTCTCCTGAACAAATTGCCGTACAAAAGACCGCAAGACTTATTGTTAGAAATTTACCTTGGAGTGTTAAGAATCCTGATGAACTTGTCAAAATTTTCAAGAAGTTTGGTCCAGTTAAGGAAGCAAAAATTCCAAAAAAACCAGATGGAAAAATGTTTGGTTTTGGATTTGTTACAATGGCAAAACACGTCAATGCAGAGAAAGCAGTTAAAGAATCTTCAGGGCTGAAAATCAATGGTAGGGAAGTTGCTGTTGATTTTGCTGTCAACAAAACACACTGGGATACTTTGAAGACAGATCCACATGGTGCTAATGTAGAAGAAGATGAAGGGGACGCAGAAGAGAAGGAGAGTTCGAGTACGAATGAAGATATTGATTCTGATTC
Source organism: Pichia norvegensis (assembly GCA_030570285.1). Lineage (NCBI taxonomy): Eukaryota > Fungi > Ascomycota > Pichiomycetes > Pichiales > Pichiaceae > Pichia > Pichia norvegensis. The sequence goes on from JAJLVM010000200.1 coordinate 54,324, forward strand.
AAACGAATCTGCAGACGATAATGCAGAAGATAATGCGGAAGAGGATACATCCGATATTGATGATGCAAAAGGGGAAGAAGAAGATGCCAAATTGCTTGAATTAGGCGAAGAGCAAAATTCTTCGTCATCTAAAGCTAAAAGGAATAGACAGGAGAAATTTTGTGTTTTTGTTCGTAACTTACCTTACGACGTGACAGAAGAAGGTTTGAAAGCGCACTTTGAGAAACTTGGCCCGGTTAAATATGCACTACCTGTGGTTGACAAAGAAACTGGACTACCAAAAGGTACAGCATTTGTTGCTTTTGAGAAACATATGCCATATGAGGAGTGCCTTTTGAATGCACCCGCTGTCTCTCCAAATTCTGTTTTGCTACCTGATGATGTTTCTCCTTTCTACGTATATGAAGGTCGTATCATGCAAATTGCTCCTGCTTTAGATCGTGACTCCGCTGCACGAATGGCAGAAAAGAGTGCTAGTAGCAGAAAAGAATTATTAGGAAGATTACCAAAAGAAAATGATAAAAGAAATCTTTACCTTTTGAATGAAGGTAGAATTGGTCCAAATTCTAAATTGGCACAATTACTAAGTCAAAGTGACTTGGATATAAGAGAAAGGTCTTTTGCTTTGCGTGTTGACCAATTAAAGAAGAATCCATCATTACATTTGTCTATGACTAGATTGGCTATTAGAAACCTTCCTAGAGCTATGAACGACAAATCGCTTAAACAATTAGGTAGAAAAGCTATTGTGGAATTTGCAATTGAAGTGAAACAAGGTTTGAGACAACCACTATCCAAGGAAGAAATCGACAGATCTACAAAGCAAAAGCATTTTGTTCTTGAAAAGTTGGGCATAACCGATGACGAAGAAAAGAAAAGGGTATCTAAACATGGTGTTGTCACCCAAGCAAAGGTTATTAATGAGGTTAAAGGCTCTGGTGAGTATGGTAGATCTAGAGGTTATGGTTTCTTGGAATTTAGAGATCATAAAAATGCATTAATGGCGCTTAGATGGTTAAATGCCCATGAAGTTACTAAAGCTGAAGTTGTGAATGGACTTACCGAAGAACAAAGAAAGATGGCCGAGAGAGAAAAAACTACAGGTAAAAGAAGACTTGTGGTGGAATTTGCAATTGAAAATGCTAGTGTTGTAAAAAGAAGATACGAACAAATTATAAGGAGTAGAGAAGATAGCTCTAATCCAAAGAGAAAGAGGGAAGATGACAAAGATGGAAAGGATAAAAAGCGCAGTTTTGATAAGAAGGACGGAAAATTTGACAAAGGAAACAAAAGGCAAAAAACTGGAAAGCCAGGAAAACGTGGAAATATGAACAAAGGTCCTAAGGAAGGTACCTCCAAAACGCCTAATGAAGACGATGACTCAAATTCAAAAGTGAATGATTCTGTTAAGAGAATCATCGCTCAAAAGCGTAGACAAAGAAAGAACAGAAAGTAATAATTTAGTTTATAGAGTTATGTATTTTAAGGAGTTATCTACTAGTCTAAAAACATGAAATTAAATCAATGATCTCTTGGTTTTTTCTTCATTAAGGAGATGGTATTTTCTATCCATTTATTTGCACCACCTTCCATTGCAATTATTTCGTAACTGGACTTAGGCGCAAAACTGTTCCTTTGGAATCCTATAACAGCAGAATTCCTTGTAGATGGAATTCTTAGCATCTCCCTGTCAACATTCCAGCCACTTAACATAGCAAGATATTCAACTCTATCGACCAAACCCTGATAAGTAGAATTACCTTCTTGATGGTTTCTACCATTTAGTCCCTTGATTACAGGATATCGTGTTTTATCTCCATTCAAATTATGCGAACAACATGGAATCACAATAAATGGATAACCAAGAAGAGGTATCCAACATGAAAGCTCATCTGAGTGATTTCCAATTATGAATGTGTTTGGTGGGTACTCGGTGACATTTATTCTTGGATCACAAAGTAATTCTTCACTAGTATAGCATTCCACAAGTTGTATGGTTTTTGCTGCATTTTTTGTATTTCCTTGATGTTGTATTTTGTCTTGAATAGGGACTTTCCATACCTGTCCATTATCTGTTACCGTAGGATTCTGTGCATATTGTGCAGGATGAGGCCTGAGAAGAATGGATGGAACAATAACTTGTTCTTTCAAGGATTGTTGAATATTTTCTGGGAAAGACTCCCATGACTTACGTGACCTTGCATCGATTCCTTCCCCACGATAACCTTCCATAATCAAAATATAAACAAGAATACCATTACCACATCCAAGATCACGAAACTCAAAACTGTGCTTAGACGGATAAATTAGATTCCAAAACTCTATTAAAAATGCAGCAATGGCAATGTCTTCAAATACATGTTTCCTAGGGTCAGTGGATTCACACCAATTGTCCACCAAAAATTTTGCATATTTTTGCTTTAGCAAGATGTATCTATCCTGGAAAAGCTGCTTAGGAACAACTTGATCGTGGTTTACACGTTTAGTGTACCCATTCATAACACCCCTTGAATGCTTCATAGCGGTTCCAAGAAGTCTATATGCTATTCTCACTGGTCTCGCAGAAGGTGCCATAGTTTTGAAGATATCACCATTTTGGGATTCAAAAGGAAGATAAGCAATTGACAAAGTCGAATCTTTTGCGTTGAATAAAATACCAATAGAACGAGCTGGCGGTAGATAAAATGGTACCTCATCTGGATCATTAATATGAGGAGTGTACAAAACTAAAGTCGAGTCTGTTTTATCATTCTTCAAAATTAAACATGTTTGGTTTATTATGTAATCTTTAGATGGATTCCTAGGTATCATCCTTCTAACGTATTCAAATTGTGGTTTGAAATCAGGATTGATAATGACATTTCGAATTTCCGTGTCATTGAGATTTCTAGTTAAAACTGTTTCACAAGGTTCTGTTAAAAGAGGTTCATCATCTATGTTAGAGCTGACATACGTTTCAACATTCGTGACACCTGTTTTCTCATTTTTGGTATGTGAGTTTTGACGTAAAATATCTGCCCGCAAAATCACAGTAGAGTTGATATTTGGACTGTTTATTAAGTTTTTCATTGCTTTTTCAAAATGTTCTGCTTTAAACTCAACTTTGCTTTCAAAAAGGCCACACCATTCTTCACCTAATGGAGATGGAATGTCACGAATGTTTGGCAATTCATTAGGGTTCAAAGTAGCATCGGTATTTTGTCGAGGCCCAGTTCGCCAAGCATCGTGTTTTTCCAACTGTGATGCTGTCATTTTGACAGTACCAGTATTACCCGCTTCTGTCATTTTCACGAAGTCAGTTGATGTTCTTCTCTTTATGACTATTTTAAGTTTATCATAGATTTTATTGAAAAATCCCAAATTTTTTATCTGGCTCGAGCGTGTTAAATTTTTCGTGTACATGCACAAAAAGCTAAACTAACTACATAGATCTATTGTTTCTTCCACGTTTGCCCAAACTGTGAATACATGTTCGGATCGTAAACCGATGGAGTAGAGTATGGCCGGCTTTCACTAGGCTTTGATGGAAGTGGAGGTGCATTATAATTATCATTACCTACACTGTTTGAGTAACTTGGAGGAGGTGGTTGGTTATGGGTAGGATAAAATGGAGCTGCGGAGTGCTGTTGATAACCTGGCTGATTTGGAGTGGAAGAATGTGAATCATTCATAGCATAACTTCCAAAACCGTCTGATGAGATACTGCCCATCCTACTTTGCACACCGTGCTCCCTCATATTGACTATTTCGGTAACACGTTTGTCAATACCCATTACCTTTTCCCATAATCTCGTATAAAACACTAGCGCTTCAGTGACACCTTTGGAACAAACCTTCCAGGTGTCATAGGCACTTATTAACCTCGTGAGTTTATTTTTAACAGTTCCTCTATTTTTCTTCTTTTCCTCTAACTTTTTTTTAACGACAGGTAAATCTAGTAATCTCGACAATGCATCTTTAAGCTCTAAAATTTTCTCATCTTGAACGTAGATCAAATTATCTAGCCTTGTGGTATAGCTTTTGTATTTTGCAAGCAAATCATCAAATACTTCATTGAGTTGCTCCTCAGAGGCACCGTTATACTTGATTAATATGGAAGAAATGTCCTCATTGTGCATAGCATCTTTTAAATCAGATAAAGTAGAAGTTCTTTCTTTAGTCAAAAGTTCTAATGATCTCTTTGCTGAGAAAACCATATCAATCAAATCTTGAGCATTTAATAAATCACTCTCAGATCCCAAACCATCATCTAAATCTAACAAAGACACTTGTTGAGCCAGTGCATCATCATTAGATTCAGATAACCAATTTTGCACACTTTCAGTGCCACCACTTAATACACTAATTTCAACTTCAAATTTTTTCCATAGATCAGATAGTTTGGCGTCACTGGAACTAGCCTGTACTAGAACACTGCGTGTAGAACTGACTTCATCTTTGAACTTGGACAATTCAGAACTTACATTGAGCCCTTTGATCAACATATTCTTGTCATCCTTAGTAAATTTATCATTAATCTCTCCTAATTTGCTATTTATCAGGTCTCTCTTTTTATCAATGTTTTGTATTTCTCTGTTAAAATCTCTTTCAACTGATGTAGAAACCTCATGTGTGATAGCTAACACGCGTGGATACTCTTGTTGTTTCTCCCTTTCCTCTTCCTCCAAAGCTAAATTTGTTGGTTTCAGCAAGTTTTGAATTTCAACTAAGGTTGCTGGTAGATTGGAAAATTCAAATAAACTATTAACTTCCTCATTGGCAACAGCAACGCTTTCGTTATAGTTCCTGACAATTTCGGCCTGCTTTTCAGAGTATATGGACATACTTTGATGTGCTTCCATCGGTACAATTTTGGCAAAAAGATCAGAATTAGCAAAAGATTTAAGCATAACTTCAAAATCTTTTGCCTTAGCGCCCTCCATAGCTTTGATTGTTGGCACATTACTACTTTCAGGAATTGGGTTATGATAAATTAAATCATTATCCTTTTCCAATTCCTTGATTTTACCGTCAATTTCAGTGTCAATATCTAGTAGTAGTCTATGTAAACCTTGTTCAATTTTGCCTTTAAATTGAACATATAGTTTTCTTCCTTCTCCAACCCGTTTTTTTGCCATGTGACTGACAGCAATAGCAAAGCCTACTTTGTTAGAATCTGCATAACTTTGTGCATAGTGGAGCAATGCAAAGATATGAAAATAAATAGATTTAAACTCAATTTCCTTTTCACTATCTATTGAGACTTCAGAATTGCTAATATAATCCACTGCTTGTCTATAGGCAAGACCAGTTCCTTCAGCCAATCTAGCCGCAAGAGAATGTTTCACATTATCTGATTGCATATAATTCCATAAAAAACATTCTTGAGATTGTGCAACCATTAAGTTGGAAAAACCTTTAGTCAAATCAACCTTAAGGTCGTTTGTTGGTGCATGCAGGAACTGTGTAGATATAAATTTTAAAACGCCTGCAGCTGACGTAAAGTAATTTAATGCAGACTTCCAATCCATAGTTGAAGAAGAAATAGCACCTAGATATGCATATATTGACGCTAAATTAAACATCACAGATGCTTTCTCAAAGGAAAGTGATTTCTGTTCAACTAAAGTTGATTTCGAGCCAAAGGCATCTGACCACTTGAATGGGTGTGTGATTACAATTTCCATAGGCAATCTTAACCTTAAAGAATCCAATTGTGTAATATAATTCATGCATAAAGGAATTGTATTTTCACCGTCCTTATGATTTGTATGTTCAATACTTATTCTGAGTCTATTTAGCCTTTCAATGGGATCAGCTATCTCTTCTGTGAAGGATCTACCAAATGTTGAAGTCAAAAACTTTTTAAGCGTGCTATTCCAATCATAGCTCTCTGTAGATTTTGTAGGTAAATGAATAAAAGTAGTCATATCTCGTTGGTATCAATGGATCTATTGACATGATACATAGAGCTATCTCTTCGGCTGCAATGATTTTATCTTTGCCACTTGCAAGTTCTGATGTTGCGCGGCTCAGCTGTTAATTTACAAGCCTTAGCAGTATTCTGCACAAAAAATCTTTTGAAACCGCTAAAAGAAAATAGAATTGGGTTAAACAAGATACAAAAAGGTATAAGATAAATTGCTGTTTTTTGGTATCGTCATATAGAAATCAAGCATAAATTAAGTCAAAGGAGACAGACTGTTACTCTCCGGTTTAATATAGTAGGGCAGCTATTAACATACCAAGACCTGCAGAGTTATTAAGAGAGTACTTTGCAGCACCATTTTTACTTGTGCTGGAGATTGAAGAAACGGAACGAGTAGCTGTAGTTCTAGTGGTAGCGGTAGCAGCACGAGTATTACCACTTTGTCCTGTAGCAGTTGGAGATCCTGTTACTATTGAGCCAGATGTGAAAGAGTATGACTCTCCTTCAGGGATATCAGACATTGCAGCACCTGTAGCAACAGAAAGAGCGGTAGCAGATTCGCCCCAAAGCATAGATGATGCCGGCGTAACTGCATTTGGAATAGCAGATTTCATAACTTGAATGTTTTCTGAATTTGATGTGGTATGGTCTGCAACACCTAAAGCAATCTCCAATTTTTCATAATCAGTTACCATATAAACACTTCTAAGGAAGTTATCGCCTAATGTAAATGAATCGTCACTGTTAGGTTGTAATCCAACCATACATGATTGTGAAATTGCACCAGATGTGGTACTTAATTGAATCAAGAAATCACTGAAAGGGATATTAACATTAAAACCTTGGAAATTAAAATTTAGTGAAAGGTCACTTACAGCAGAACATCTGACAATGTAATAGCCAATGGAAGAGGAGTATTGCGCATTGATTAATTCCAATATGGTATCATGAATGGCTTTTGGAACATAGGTTAATGTTGTACCAGTGTCAAGTAATGCTGGCGCAGCACCGGATCCCACAGTTGCTTGTTTCTTTGCGTTATTATCAACCAATGTTAATGAATTAAGAGTGATTTCAAGTTCTATTGGCTCATTATATCCCTGAGATTTATGACTATTTATAATTGGGAATGAGACCAAATCACCGGTATATTTTGAGGTATCAACAGCTCCGAATAAAATGTTTGCGAATTCTGCATCTGCATTATTGAGGTAAACTGAATAACCAACATAATCAATTATACCCAAAGATTTCAATTTCAACGGCAAATTCTCATATTTGTATTGACTTCTGCTGAAAAAAGATGAAAGGGAACTAGATCCTGAGTAAGTGGTCTCAAGACCGGCTAAACCGATACCGAAAACCCCCATTGCGTTGTCTGCATCATCACAAACAGCAAAAGAAAGGTCTGTAACATTAGCACCATTGATGATAACATCATCATGGGCCCATGTACCCCTCGCAAAAGTTTTATCTGCGTAAGTAATAGAGAAAGAAGTATCGTTGGAGACAAAAGTTTCAGAATCTTGAAATGTGAAGGTACCATATTCAGAACAGTCAATCAGAGAGCCACCTGAGGTAGCTTTGTTTTGTGCTGATACTGAATTCACAGAATCATTGAGTGTTGTGTTGTCATTCTTTGGTAGATCATTCCAGTTAATAATTGAAGATCTGTCAATAGCCTTATTTAAAGGTCCTCCCGTTCCAGATTGACAGTATGTATTATTACTAGCAACAACCCATAGATCAGAAGAACCGGTGTCTACTAACACACCAACTTTTTGTGGAGGCGTACCAAGTTCAATTTCAGACAAGTAAAAAGTATTTTCATTGGTCAACCCCATAAATAGGTACTCGTCATCCGAATTATATGGATCGACATCTCTTTTAATTAAACCTATCGGTTGAGCACCAACCTTGGCATCATGAATAGTGGAACCTCTTAGCTTTTGTGCCTGAAGTTTGAAATAGTTTCCATTGTCACTACATGGCGCGTTATTAGCGCTATCTGCCAAAGGTAATGGAGAAGCTATCGTTGTGGATAAACCTAAGAACACAGACCAAACTAGTTTTGAAATCATCATTGTTAAAGATTGATAAGTAGAAGTGTTGAAGGTTGTGTTTAAGGCGTTGATAAAACAAGAATGTGACCGGAAAGCAATAAAAGAAAGGGTTTCGTGCTAAGCCTGAATGAAATTCAAGACAAGAAGGGTGTGGATTGAGCGTTCACTCTATTGAAACAGTGCAAATTCTCAGCCCCGCCCACGTACGCGAAAAATGCGACCGGTGGCCTTAGTGCAATGTTTTTAAATTAGCAACATCTTTCTGGCAATGTAATACGGAATTAACGTTATTAGAGTTCCAAATCGGTAACTGAGATGCAAGTGTTTCTGAAGTATTTGTACATGGTATATATATATGATTCTACATTGTTGTTCTAAATATCTATAAACTCCCCGCTATTGCTCTGCAAATACATTTGCTGATGTGCGGAGTACGTCCGCAAGTAGAGCAATAGATTCTCCTTTGAAGTCTGCCGCTGTCGTTCTTAGTGCATCAATATCGTCTCCATATTCTCCAAGCATCATATTGAGCCATTCATCAGCAGAGACAGATCCAGAGACAGTAGTATTTGTACCTGTCGTAGACGCAGCCTTTGCAATTTGATTAAGGGCAAGTCGAGTTTTCACAATATCTGAATTTGAAGCTTCTTGTTTGTTCTTATTATGTATCTGTAGGTCTTTAATAGAAGGTGCATGCGTAGAATCATCTACAGCCGACTCAATTATAACCTGTTCTCCTCTGAATTCTTGATCATTTTCTTCCATCTGTTGTTCAACTTCAGACTCAGATGAAGATGAGTCCTCACTTGAAGAAACTTCTGTTCTTCTCTTCTTTCTTGACCTTCTCTTGTCGACCATACTACTGTGTACTTGTATAATTTACTTTGTCAAGTTGTAGTTTCAAGAAAGATTAGGAAACAAAATTTTCTTTATTTTTTAGAAGGCTCAACTGAAATGAAAATTCAAGCGCATTAGCACTAAGGACTTCATTAAACAATAATGTATTATCTTTCCTTTTCGACAGTACACATACTGGTATAGCAGTTCAAAAAGGTATTTAAAATTTCATTTATTCACCCAAACATAAACACACTAAAACTAGAAAAAAACTACAATTCGACAAATACAACAGGCTCTGCCAAAAATCTTTCACTTCTTTGCGGACAATATGGACATTTAACAGTTTCACGACCAAGCGGACCACCACGAGAACTTCTCATCTCTCCAACAGACCCACTTGCTAGTTTATCTAATGCTTGTCCACTTACAATGTGACCGCACGGTAAAGCAAGTGCAATATTCTGCTTGCCTGTCATTTGTCTCAGAACAGGGCAAACATGTATAGGATGCCCTCCTACAATGTCAGGAACTTCTATTTCTTGTGTAAGATCCAATGGATTAGAAACTACCTTTGAAGATGATGGATCTGCTTCTTTCTGATTTTGTAGTTCTTCTGAATAACCTGATTGTGATCCAAGACTGAGTCCAGATACAGCTGCGGATGCAGAACTTCTACGCCGCCTTACTAACTGCTGCATCTTTATTAGTTGCCCAAGTCCAAGATGACCTGCAATTAGAACTCGTAGCAATGGTGATTCAGGTTGAAAATTTGTATCAGCCCAAAAGGCAGCTCGAAGCTTTTTTAATATTACTTTCTCATCAATATGATGTTTTTCGGCATCTAAATCAGGCTCCGTATTTAAAGAATCCCATTCTAATGCTAAGTTTCCATATTTTAGTTGTTTTTGATGATCACTAGAGGCAAGTGAATTTGCTTGTTCGTAAATTTTATATGTCAAACAGCCTTTCAACGTGAATGGACTCTCGGTTCCATCATCCTCCTTCTCAACTCTCTGTGACCATTTGTGATCACGTAGCCAATACCAAACTGGGGTATATTCCTCTTGTTTGACGTATTCTTCTAATTGCCTTAGTTCTTCAAACTTCTTCTTGAGTACCTCTACATCTTCATCGTTTCCTAATAATTCATCATATATCCTGCCTTCACGTAGCTGATCTAATCCAATCAATTTTTTGATATCATCAAACGGTAGCGGAGGAATTTTCCCTACAGCGGACTCAACGACGTCTTCAATTGACCATCCATTGTTACTACCAATCTCAATCGCCATACTAGTGTTCTTAATAAGTTTACTGATTTTCTTATCTGATTTTTCCAACTCTCCTGTGTAGTCTCCAAACAACTGCTCAACAGTATCACAAACCGAATCTGTGATTTCTGCTCCGGATTCATTGACCAAAAGTTCAAGTGAAGTAAAAAACGATTCTCCAGCATCCAAAACTCTATTCATTGCACTTTTGTTATCCGCCAACTCCGTTATTGCCTGATTAAGTGCCTGAAATTGCTTATCGCCATTTTTCAGTTTATCTTTGGCACTCATGTCTTCACAGTTTGTCTTTCAGTATATGTCGTGTCTTATCTTGCCTTGCACAATGCACCGAGGCAAACGCTTTGACTGAATAAATTCTTGAGCTGAGATGATCTTTACCCCTGCGCAAATCACGTGCCAATACGCTGGGAACTACTTTCAGGCCTACACTTAACCGTCTTTACGAAAGAAACCACTGGTAATTTAGTATGCTTTCTTGATAAAGAGGGAATCACTAGTTATCTTACAATGACACGAATTTGCAGCTCAGACAACCTTAAGCTCGATAAAATTTCCAGTTCCGGCAACCAAAGGGTTAATTCCCATCAATAAGATCAACAATAAAAATATGAAACGGTGTCGCATTGCTGTTTTATCTCAAATAATTTCAGGAATCAACCAAGGCATATGTTTACTTAAAATATTGCTATTTGCTCTGTGTAATGTTTTCTTATGTAAGGAAAGTCTCTATCGTCATAGCAAAAAAATGACTAATCTGTTCTACGCTCTTAGTATACTATTGTCATCATGCCTGGCCTTTAATAATCCTGAAAGGGTAGCCAAGCAACATAAAAGAGAAGCACCTGATTATATTAAGTTGGATGTTGATATGATCAATAACGAACCAATCGCAACATTCCTTATAGGTTCTGAACAAGATAAAGTGTCTATGATTGTCGATACAGGGTCTTCAGATCTTTGGATACCTTCTAAGTCAAATGTTAATTGTGCACCTGACAACTTTAAAACAAATACTTCACTTGATTTTCAAAGAGAATTTTGGGGGCATATGAGAAATACATATTATATTAACTGTTCAATTTATGGAACTTACGACACCACTGCTTCAAATTCAGCTGAGTATAACGATACTTATTTTAGTGTTGTGTACAGCTCTTTTCAATATGCTTATGGTAGTTACTTGCGTGAAAATGTTGCTTATGAAAATAATGATCTGGGTATGATAAATCTGGCAGTCGCAAACACATCAAGTGAAGGAATAGGAGTTCTTGGAATCGGCACACCTGATATGGAATATACTGCTATAAATTACAATTACACATATGCCAATTTCCCATTTCAGCTAGTTAACAACAATCAAATAGAAAGAGCAGTTTATTCAATATATCTAAATGAGAGTAAAGGTGAATTTTTATTTGGTGCTGTCGATCATTCCAAATATGTGGGCACACCTTTGAGATTTCCAATGATTGATCCTGCAGAATTCAAAACCTATAAGATTGGAGCTATAACAATGAATGCTTTAAGCATCAAAGAGAGTAGCACAATAACAAAATTGTATGAAGGTTATATTCCTACTTTGATTGATTCAGGTTCTGCCAGCTTACAATTTCCTCAAAAAATACTAAAATCATTGATTCCAACTTTGAACTTACAGAAGATTTCAGACAACATATACATCACCAATTGTAACAGTTTAAAAGACAAAAGTTTTAGCTTTGATTTTCATGGATCCACTTTTGACTTTCCGTTGATTGATAATTTTACTAAAACCAGCGGCAATCAATGCGTCCTAAACATTAGCTTCAATTCCAATGACTATTTTGTTCTAGGAAATAATTTCATGAAAAAGTATTACACAATCTTTGACTGGGAAGACAGAACAATTTCAATAGCTAAAGCTAATGATTCAACTGAATCTAAAATTGAATCTTTAGATGAGCCGATATCAGCGGCATCACCACCTTTAAACGCAACCTTTGGTGGCTCACATACAACTTTTACTCAACCGAGGTCTCAAACTACACTTGCAACAAAAGCAAGTTCTAAACTAGAGTCAATATCGTCTACGTCACTTTCCGCATTGGGAGTTCAAAATACCAGCTACTCTATGTATAACATACTACTATCATTATTATTGTTTGTGTAAAAGAATTTATGAATGAGGGGAAATTTAAATTCTCTAAACTAATATGACCAGTTGTAGGAGATAGCATAAATACATTAACAATCAATTATCAAATTTATGTCATCTTTTCTGATGAATAATGGTTCCTGTGAATGGATTTTAACGGTTAGAGAAAAGATTGCTGGTTTGGATGCTATTTTAAGGTACCTCGGCATAGAATATTCCCCATTTAGGAAAAGTGATAATATTTTCAGCGCGACTTGAGAAAACCGGCCACCAAAACTTGTGTTCTCTGGATCTGCAAATGTTAACTGCGGAGGAGTTAATTTTTGTTACGTTTCTTTGAGGTGGACAAATTTTCATATATCGACGCTGGTGGTGCATTTTCACAAATTGTCCTTTCCTCTTTATATATTCAATTAGCATAGAGTAAGAGTCGATGATGCTGCCATTATACGTCTTCTTTGCTGTTATTGGGTGTGTTTTGGCAGATCATGAAAAATATTGGTCTCTATCTGCAAAGAAAGTTATTGGAAAGAGAACAATAAAGAACAGTCTTGTCAAAAGAGATAATAATGACGATTTTGTTTCACTCAAATTGATTGACGAAAACACGTTCTATATGGCTGAAATTGAAGTGGGATCAAATCAACAAAAAGTTGGAGTTCTTGTTGACACTGGATCTTCTGATTTTTGGATCGTTGGATCAAACAATACACTCTGTAAGTCTGGAACTACAGGATCACTCAAATCAAGTAAGGGAATTAGTCTTGATTCAATTCTTGGTGTCAATAGTACTGATTATTCTATACCCTCAGGCGATTTTCAAAACAAAGATACCATACCGCAAATCGACTGTTCACAATACGGTACATTTGATGAATCTTCCTCCTCCTCATTTAAGTCCAATCACACCTCTTTTAGTATAACATATGATGATAATACTTTTGCTAAAGGTACTTGGGGTCAAGACAAAATAAGTTTCGGTGGACTTAACATTGAAAATGCAAACATTGCAGTTTGCGATTATACTGATAATGCACAAGGTGTTTTGGGTATTGGTCTCGCTGGGCTAGAGACTACTGCTATGGGAGTCAATGGTTATACATATGAAAATCTTCCTTTGAAACTTGTCGGCGATGGTATCATCAATAAAGCTGCATATTCTGTGTTTTTAGATGATTCATCCAATTCTGAAATTCTTTTTGGAGCTGTTGATACTTCAAAATATGAAGGTGATTTGGTCAGTTTACCAATTGTGAATGCATTATTTGGAAGCAACGTTCCAAGTCCTATTCAGTTGACAGTCACTGTTAATACACTAAAGTACATTTCATCTTCCAATTCTCAGGTTGCAGATATTGGCAGCGGTGCTATTGCAGCTTTACTAGATACAGGAACAACCTTATCATACTTTCCAGACGATATTGTGAACTCCTTGGTTGAACTTTTTGGACTTTCATATTCAAAGAGTTTAGGATATTATATTGCGGATTGTTCAATCGGTAAGGATGCATTCCTGAGGTTCAATTTTCAAGGTCTGGACCTTGATATTCCTTTTGCTAATTTTTTGATTAATCTTTACAATCAAGATAACTCCGTTTCCAACAAATGTGCATTTGGCATTTTATCATCAACAAATGAAAGATATATGACCTTAGGACAATCCTTCTTGAGTTCAGTTTACATGGTTGCTGATTTGGATGAGTTGAGAATTGCACTTGCTAAAGGTACGAATAAAGGAGGTAGCCCAAAGATTGATTTAATTGATGGTGAAATCCCACAAGCAAAAGAACCCGAACATAGTACTACGTATGGTGCACGTTATGATTCTTTCAGTGTCAACTCAACTCCAACATTAGTTTCTTCTAATTTGGACGTTACTAGCACATCATCTTCTGTTTCATCAACAATTTCATTGACTAGTACTGCAACCTCGGAGTCATCATCCTCGAGCTTATCATCAAGTTCATCTTCTAGTTCATCATCAACATCGTCTTCCACTTCCACTTCAACTTCGAGCTCAACTTCAAGTTCATCTTCGAGCTCAACTTCAAGTTCATCTTCGAGCTCATCAAGTTCATCATCAAGCACTTCTGTTATTTCATCAAAAACGAGCGAGTCAACCACATCGACTAGCTCCCATAAATCATCATCTTTGACTTCTCACGTATCGAAATCTTCCACAAGATCTTCTTCGATTTCAAAATCATCTAGTATGATTTCCTCAACGTTGTCTTCCGTAACTGCAACGTCTTCTTCCGCTGCATCTCAATCTTCTGTCTCAAGTGTTTCCTCCACCAAACACAAGAATGACGGTGCAATACAATCCACCTCAACGGGCACATTTGCATTGTTATGGTTACTCCTCGCTGCATTATAATTCGTTACTAATAATTATATACCTTGTATTGTTTAGATTAAAATAAGTAAACTTCTTTTTTCGGATTCACGTTTCAATTGCTTCCATCACAGACTAAAGCATACCACAATCCTGTCCCAAACCAGCGGTGGCTCAGATCTGTGGAGACCGATTGGCGCAGAGAAAAAAAATGGGACGGGAAAGGGAGTGGGGGAATGCTCACGACTTTAATCGATTCTACAGCAACTGGGCTCTGCTTGTACAACTATTTATCTTCTTCTCTTCGTCGTCAATTGATTCTTGTATCTTTTGGATAAAATTGAATTAAATAAACAAAAATGGGTAAGTGCTTAACTATTATCAAACTCGTGGGTATTGGATCATTAGGTCTTTCATCAAGTCTTTTCTTATATTCTTCTCAAATACAAGTCCCTGATCTTTTAAAGACCACAGGCTCACCAACAGCAGAATTCAAAAGCAAATTTGCATCTATAATTACTTTTATTAGAGCTCAATTTTGGAGTTTGGGAGCCGTTTCATCTTACCTTTTATATCAAGCCTACACTTATTCACCATCTTACGGAAAGCACCCATACTTAATTTATGCAGCATTAAGTTTCCCAATTGCTTTAGTTTACAATTATTTTACGACTTTCGGTAATGAACAAAAAGTTTTGAACAATAAAGAAGAAGAAACAACTTACACTACTGAAACTAAGATTGTCAAGGAAACTATTCCTCAACCTGAAGAAACTTCTAATCTTGATAATTCCAACTATAATATTCTGGGCGAATCACCAAAGGTTGTTGAAAAGGAAGTTCAAATTGAAGTTCCTGTTGTCAAGGAAATTGCATTGACCGAAGCAACACTCAACTCTATTTTACCTACCATTTTGGAAAATTACTACAATTCCGGTGCAATCCTTGGTGCAGGATTTTTGCTTGGTTTAATTGGTTATATTGGTGATAACCTTAAATAATTTAAATCATGATATTCTTATTTAACTCTCTTTCAATATTACAGTACTAGCTATAGTATTATAATTTCATATTATTGACATCTTAGTTGTATAACAATTTTTTTTTTATCCTTGGTATAAATGAATTATTCTCTATTTTTATTATTAATTGTGTTTGTCAACTATAAGTTAGGGTAAAAAATTAGGTTCTAAATAAATTAGGTTTAATATAGCACATGTTTGATACAGTCATCAGCTGTTGTCGCCAAGACTTCCTCTATGGTCCATCTTGGTTTGATTCCCTTTTTATAATCATCCGGATGTTTGGAACCACCAGCTATACCAGTTGAAAATTTCAAATTCAATTTATCGCCAATATCAGCACAAATAGCTAGAAGTCTATCAATATCTTCCTTTGTAAGTGCTGCAGACATACAAAATCTGACTCTTGATGAAATAATATCAGTAGCTGGATATCCCACAATAACTGTCGCTACTCCTCTTTCCAACATCAGTCTACTAAAACCTGGCATTTTAGCTGGGTTATATAATAACAAAGGAATAACTGGAGAATCATCAGCACCGAAAACAATAAAACCCAATCTCTTTAGTCCTAATCTTAAATACTTTGAATTGAATGCAATTCTTTGTAATCTCTCTTTACCTTCATTACCATTTAATTCACCTGCAATAATTCTCATTGAAGTTGAAATTTGTTGTAAAACAGCTGGTGGAATACTTTCACTATAATTGTTTGCCGTAATATCCAACCTCAATCTATCAATAATGTTTTTGTGAGCAGACACATATCCACCAGCAGCACCAAAAGATTTGGTTAATGTACCCATCAGAATATCCACTTTATTAGGATCGACATTATAATATTCACAAATACCTTTACCATTTGCTCCTAGTGCACCAATAGAATGAGCTTCATCAACAAACAAATAAAATTTATATTTTTCCTTTAACGCCACAATAGCAGGCAGATTACAATAAGTACCTTCCATTGAATATAAACCTTCAACACAAACAAAGATTTTCTTCCATGGTCTATGAGATTTTGATTGACCTTGTGAAATAGATTCTCTTAAGATCTTTTCTAAGGCTTCAATATCATTGTGTGGGAAAACTTTAACTGCTGCGCCGGATAATCTGATACCAAATCTAATTGAAGCATGGTTCAATGAGTCAGAAATAACCAAACATTTAGAATTTACCAATGATGTGAATAAATGTGCGTTTGTACCCCAACCCATACTAAATAAAATAGCATCTTCTTTACCTAAAAATTTAGCCAAAAACTTCTCAGTTTCAACATGCAAATCGGTATTACCAATAATATTCCTTGGTCCACATGAGGATGTACCATATTTTTCAACAGCTGCTACTGAATCATCGGTACATTTACCAACACTTTGTGCAAAACCCAAATAGTTATATGATGATAAATTCAAACATGGAGTGACTGTACCATCATAGTAAAAGGTATCATTGTAATCAGGAGAACCTCTGTTAAAGACATTTATATATCTACCAGGAACACCACTGATGGGTCTAGCAAAACAGTCATCAAGTCTCCTCTTTAATCTTCTTGGATAAAACGATTCAAATGCAGAATACCATGGAGGGTAACCATTTTTGGCAACCATTGCGGAAAAATGTTGTGGCATAAAAGTCATTCCAAAGAAATCCTTGATATGACCCATTATGATCAAGAATAAATAATCCAAATATGTTGTTAAAACTATATAATAAGGTGGTTCATCAAGTTTCTGTTCTTTTATAGGTTCTCCTTCAATATGTTGAGCAGTACAGAGATATTTTTTGTTTGTTAACGTACCGAATTCATGTTCTGCTTTCTCTTGGATGGAAAGATCACTAACTGGTGGATCAGGCACACGATCTGATAATTCTCTAATGTCGTAATAACCGCTCATTTTTTTTAGTCAAAAATTCAATCAAAACAATGCAAAATATGTAGGTATTAAATGTGATCTATGATAGTCAAATTATGTGTTGGATATTCAAGTGGATGTAGTGAAAACAAAATAACGCACGCTAGAATGTAAACTGATTTCACCAACAGATGACGGGGAAATACTCAATTAAAAAACAGACGAAAAGCTTAATCTATAAAATGCCTTTTGATTCCGGTGGATCCTAAAGATTGTAACGCAAGATTGTGTTGTTCAACCCCTGCTTACTAACAAAGCGACCACCCCATTCACGTAAACACACACGCTGCAATTTCCATGAACACGCCTCTTCGCTTCGCTCGCTACCCACCGACGCTTTCTCTGGGATAATCCTCCCCTCAAAGTTCCCGAGCGAGATTTCACGTTCCGACGCGCCAGTCGATCGACTTGGGTGACAGAGAAGGAGCCATTGGGTTTCCAGATCTGTACAACCGGACAGCTGAATAGTTAGTTGTACTTGCATTTGGGGACAGCTGATCTGGCAATGCATTCCCTGGTGAGCATTTGCGAGGCTTGGTTTTTAAGGGCTACAGGTGCAGCTTTGAAGACTGCTAACCCAAGACCCGTTTTCTCCTGTCCTATCAATTTCAAGTTAAATGCGGGGGAAACATTGGCCGTTATCGGAGATGCGTACAAGACGGATTTCCTTTCAGTGTTAGCCAACAAATATATTGCCCGTCCTGTAAATTCAAGAACATTTCCTGCTTCTCTAACAAATACAAGCTTTAAAACAGAATTATTAAGGTTTGTTAATAATGGATCATGGGGTCATGGTGCCTCCAATTCAAGCGGAGGTTTTACGCATCTATCTTCAAGGTATGAATTTTTCAAAGATTTAGAAGTTGATGAACTATTGAAAGATTTTATTGCAAACAAATCTTACAACTCTAATATTGCATATGATGAAAAAAAAGTAGAACGTTTGATTACTAGTTTAGATTTAAAGCATATTGAGAACAATTTTATCACTACATTGAGTAATGGTCAATTCCGTAGAGCAAGAATAGCAAGAGAATTATACAGTGAACCAACTTTATTATGTATTGATGATCCATTTTTAGGTTTAGACCCAAAGACTACTCAATTGGTTGATAGCGTGTTGGAAGATATAAGTAAGCACGATGAGATAAATACTACATTGGTATTAGGATTTCGATCACAGGATGATGTTCCAAAATGGATATCTGATGTTGTGATTGTAGGTGAATCTGGGATAATCAAGAAAGGTAAAAGAGAAGATTTGCTTTATGATTTAGAGAAGCTTAAAGATGATTTTTTGAGAAAGCACAAATTATTGGAGGGGAAAATTCAACGTAATCTTGAATCACAATACCATTTACTTCAAGAAAAACACCATTCAACTCATGAACAAATTATTGAGATGGATAGAACTAATATCAAATATAAAGGTATTCCTGTTTTAAAAGATTTGACCTGGAAAGTTAAGGAAGGTGAGAAATGGCACATTAGAGGTAGAAATGGTTCCGGTAAAACAACATTGCTTTCTCTTATTACTCTAGATCATCCACAATCATGGAACAAGTCAATCAAAGTTTTTGGAATAACACGATCACCGGGGAATGTTAATTATTTTGATACTAATAAGTACATCGGAATGACATCTCCTGAGTTACATGCTATTTATCCTAAACACCATACAGTTAAAGAAACCATTTCAACTGGTTATTTGGTAGGATCATATGTTCCTCCTAAAGAATTAACATCAGAGCAAACCATTAAGATTGAAAAGTTTTTGAAAATGCTTGACATATATGATTTAAAAGACATTAGATTTGGTGAATTAGATGTGAGTAAACAAAAATTGGTACTCTTGCTACGTGCATTGATTAACAATCCTAAAATTTTGATTTTGGATGAAGCCTTAAGTGCAATGAATGATGAAGATTTAATCAAAGGTAAACTTCTTATTGATCATATTGATACAACATGTCTTATAATTGGACATGTTGCTGAGGAACTCCCTAAATGTGGAAAATATTTGCAAATTGTTAATGCATCAGAAGGACAATACGAAATCGGTGATGTTTAAAATTTTACAAATAGTAGAAACTTCAAGCATAGAGCATGTATAGTTTATATATGTACAAGTAGATCATTAAATTTATGCTTCAGTGTTAGCGGATGCACCTTGACTCAATAACTTTTTGAGTGCATGTCTTTCCATTCTTCTCTTTCTCTTGAGTTCTTCATTTTCTTTCTTATTTAATTTCACTAATTGTCTACCTGGCCAGATTTCGAATTGATCCATGTATTTCCTATCCATGTTAAATTCCATATGAACATTTTCATCTGTTAGTCCAAGTTTTTCAATAGTCCAGAAATATCTCTGAGGTTGATCCCTCTTTAAATATCTTAGAATTCTTTGTCTCTTTTGAGTTAACATTCTAACTTTTCTAATATGTAATAAATCTTGGGGGTTTTGCTTAATATGTTCCATAAGGTTATAAATTTCAATAGTTGCACATGCCGCTTGAACCTCACTTGAACCAGTATCACCTTCAAATCTTTGAAATTCAGCAATTGCTAATTTAGTCAATTTCTTCTGTATTTCCACATTATCTGCATTCTTTAAATTCAAGATTCTCATAACAATTTCTCTCTTTTCATTTTCTTCAATTTCTGTTGTTTCCGCTGCAACAGAAAGAAGATTTTGATCCTTTATCTTTTGTAATCTGATTTCCTTTGCACCAAATAATAGTCTATCAACATCATTTACATCATAACCTTTTGCTAAAATATTTGGTTGAGTAATTTCCATTTTTATTCTTTCAATGAATGCATTAGCAGGTTTACCTAAAACTGGATCAACTTTCTCCTTCTTGCTCTCTAACGCATTTTTGTAAGTGATGTTCTTCTTTCTCTTTTCAATAGCTTTCAGTTTCTTCTCAGCCTTAGATGCATTGACTCGGCTAGTGGAATGCAAAGCTCTCACAGCATTACCCTTAATGGAAACTGCCCGTAATGATGATGATATACTGCAGAACATCGTTGGTGGCGGTGCTTGTGTGTTCTAAATATTCTCGATCTATCCTTATATCTTGTGAATGCTATACTTTATTATCTTCATGAACACACAAATTCCAGAAAATTACCCGGGAGATGTCTCAGTGAGGTGTCCAGGTCTTTAAAGACGATCGACGAATCTGCAAAAAGTAAAGGACGCACAAAAAATATTCTTAGTGGATCCAAATGAAAAAACCGGTGAGTGCGAAGGGTGAAACTTTTCATTTTTAATAAATAGATTGGAGTTTCTACTATACATCTGACTTTTTGTTTTTGATTTCCTCTTTCAGCCTCTTAGAACAAGAATGAAGTACGTCCAATCCGTTGAATCCGTTGCTATCCCAGAAAACGTTACTGTTGCTATCAAAGCTAGAGTTATCAAGGTTACTGGTCCAAGAGGTGAATTAGTTAAGAGCTTAAAGCACGTTGATGTTGCTTTCGAAAAAGTCTCTAACAGACAAATCAAGCTTTACGTTCACAATGGTGACAGAAAGCACGTTGCAACTTTAAGAACTGTCAAGTCCTTAATTACTAACTTAATCAAGGGTGTTACCGTTGGTTACAAGTACAAGATGAGATTTGTTTCTGCGCATTTCCCAATTAATGTTAACATCATTGATGGTGATAATGGTAAGATCATTGAAATCAGAAACTTCTTGGGTGACAGAAAGGTCAGAACTGTTCCAGTTCCAGAAGGTGTCACTGCAGAACTTTCTAAGAACCAAAAGGATGAATTAACTGTTACCGGTAACTCTGTTGAAGATGTTTCCCAATGTTGTGCAGATGTTCAACAAATCTGTAGAGTCAGAAACAAGGATATCAGAAAGTTCTTAGATGGTATCTACGTCTCTGAAAGAGGTCACATTGTTGAAGAATTATAAGTTATTCAAATAGATTTTTAGCCAACTACTAACAGATAATTTTACTAATTTTTCATACATGCTTTTTTACATTTCACATTGCTTTGTCATTCTCTTATTCATGGATATATTGTTTTCCAGATTTCATTGGCTTTTTTGAATGATAATAAAGCCTAATTAGCAAATCATTACCAGCTCCGGAATAATAAAGTGAGCTACCTATGATTGTGCAAGTTTCGATTGTAGTTTCATATCTGTTTTGAACGTTCAGCACTTCAAACGATATACTAGTAAAAAATAGTAGTAAACAGTGTAGAATTGTAATTATATGTTGGAAGCAGAATTCTTGTTAAAACTCTTCCTTTTGCAAGTAGAATTCTTTAAACTCTTCAATTATCCGAAAGCGGCAATAATCTCATCTTGGTGTCTAACACTATCAGGTGACACAAATTAACCCAAACCTACCCCACCCCAATGTCAGCACTGCGCTGAATCCAGAATCCGGATTCCAGATGGCTAACAACGCCAACAGCCCACAATTAGCAAGCTACTGCCCAGGAGACTTGGCAAAATTCCTGGGCACCGCGAAAGATGGCCCCCCATGACAAATTTGGTTTCGAGACCTGCCAGATAATCTGACAAATAGGAATGCAAACAAATAATTACTCCACTTTGGGCTAGTCCAACTCCGGCTGCTTTAAAAGAAGATGTGCTTTCCCCAAACTAGATTTTGTACACCATTTCTTTTGCTCCTTAATCAGTAACAAATAAATTAAATATGTCGAGTGCTACCTACCGTACCGCAGTTTCAAGTTTTAAGCAAACAAGCAAGTCAAGATTCAATGCTCTATTTTGGGGTTCTGTTGCAGCAACAGGTGCAATTGCTTCCTACGCATACAATCAACAAAACAAACAACCTAAAAGACCAAATCCAAATGTTTTAAATAAGGCATTGCTTGGTTTTGGTGCATCTAAATTTGAAGCAAATGTGAGGGACGCTTCAGTTGCTAAAACTCCAGAATACTACCAACAAGTTTACAATGCAATTGCTCAAAAGTTAATTGATGTTGATGATTATGACTACGGATCATACGGACCATTACTTGTTAGACTTGCATGGCACAATTCTGGTTCTTATGATCAAAATGATAAGACAAATACTAAAGGTGGTTCATTTGCAGGTACTATGAGATTTAAAAAAGAACAAGCAGATCCTGAAAATGCAGGTTTAGAAAAAGGTATTGAATATTTAAGATCTATTCATGAAAAATTTCCAGAAATCTCTCATGGTGATTTGTTTACATTAGGTGGTGTTGTTGCTATTCAAGAACTTGGTGGTCCAAAAGTTGCTTGGAGACCAGGCAGAACTGATTTAGGTGAAGATGCAACTCCACCTTATGAAAGATTACCTGCTGCTTCTCATGAAGAAGGTGATTATATTAGAACTGTTTTCAACAAAAGAATGGGTTTTACTGATAAAGAAATGGTTTGTTTAATTGGTGTTGGTCATTCTTTAGGTAGATGTCATGTACAAAACTCTGGATATGATGGACCATGGACTTTCTCACCAACTGTTGTCTCTAATGAATTTTTTAAACTTCTTTTAAGTGAAGATTGGAGAGAAAAGAAATGGAGTGGTAAGAGACAGTACGAAGATGAAGGTACTCATAGTTTGATGATGTTACCTGCAGATATGGCTTTAAAGAAAGATTCAAAGTTCCTCAAATATGTTAAAGAGTATGCAGAAGATGAAGAAAAATGTATGAAAGATTTTGCAACTGCTTTCTCTAAATTGTTGGAAAGAGGAATTAAGTTTGACGTTGAACCAATTTACTTTAAGACTTTGGATGAACAATCTTAAATGAAGTTATTATATTATTCTTAACTATATATCAGTATTTAAACTTGTGATCTACCTTTTGTTTGGCTTAACATACAAGTATATTAACCCTATTAATCT